>VZSF01002465.1:871668-944101 GCA_013398295.1 Chionis minor
GGCCCCGGTCCCTCTGCGGGGTCTGTCGGTCTGTCCGTCTGGGGGCGCGGACGTCGGCGGCGTTCGCGATAAATAAATATACCGACCTTCCTTCACCAGTGCTTGAAACGCGCTCTCGTGTCTAAAAACCTTTTTCGAGCGAAATGCGGACACGATCGTTTACGTTTCGTTGTGTCGTTTGTCTTTAAAGCTTCAGTTTATTTTGACCTTTTTTTTTTTTTTTGGTGGTCGGGCAGAGCATGATCTTGGTTCGTGTAGCACCTGAGTTTTGTCATCGAATGGAGGAAAATAAGGAAAAAGGCGTTTATCTTAACAAAGATGCATACAGCTAAATTTATCTTGGTAGAAATGGAAATTGCATTGCTTCCTTAAATTCATCGGGATGGAAAACATGCTTTGAGAGACATGATTCATCACTGGTTTTCAGCAAATTCGCCGATACTAAAGCTGAAAATGCTTATCAAAAGTGTTACAGCTCTGATTTTAATTCAAGTGGAAAAGGGATGGACTTAAAGGTTGAATCTTCGTCCCCAAAATAGTTTGTCCAGCATGTCACAGCATATGCTGACATTTGCTGTGCTGAGTCCCTTTGTAATGTTTGGGGAAAAGATGGGCTGTATTTTATACCTAAGATTTTTCAGCTGTGTGTTTCCAGTCAGTTCTAAAGGTTTTGCTTAAATGGTTTCCAGTGATGGGAATGGGAGTGGCATAGTTTAAGACAGCTTGATTGAAGATACCGATAGTTGATTTTATTTAATCCGGGTTCTTAGTGGTAATATTTTGAAAAATAAACCCTCTACAGATGGTTATTTTGGCATGAGAACTTGTCAAGTCCAAGTCTACTTTATACCTGTGTCACTTGCAATTTCATGTGTCATTAACAGTGTTGACTAATGACTCCTTTGTGTCTGTTGCCCATTGTGTCAATGCAGCTATGGAGCACGTGCGCTATATCTGTGCTGAAATGCATTAGTGCATTTTAGTTGAGAAATAATTATGGTTTGTAATAGGTCATCTTCAAAAGCACATCTATTTCATTCTCTACTATATTTTTTAGGTCATCAGTTACTTTATATGTAGCTGAAGTGATTTTTGCAAAAAATTAAAGCAAGTAGACTGTTTACTTTGTAAATAAAGAAAACACTGAAAAAACTTGGAGGGTTTTTTGTTCTGGTTCTAATCCAAAACGCTGCTATTCTGCTTTAGATTACCTCTGGTTTGCTGCTAGAGCTAGGTTTAATAAGGTTCGTTCTCATACCAGTTTGTCTACTTACTTAAAAATCTGGGAAAGGTATTAGGCCTAATTCTCATGATTTCGGTGAGAGTTTTATCAGCATAAGGACTGACAGATTGTTTTTTAAGTGTTGGGGGATAAAGGGGTTTTAATCAAAATAAACTCCTAAAACTAATTCACATCTCTATTAGAAATAAAGCACATTCTGGAAATATTTGAGTGTGTATCATTGGGCCCATTCACACGCTATTTTCAGTGACAGCCAAATTGTGAAATTATTTGGAAGGATCCAATTTCTGTTGTCTTAATTTTTAGTGTGATATTCAGTGCTGTGTTTTGCTACTCGAGGTATGCTTTATTCAGCCATTGGGAGCAAAGGTAAACGTTCAGACTTATTTCAATTAAGATATATTGGAAACCTGGAAAACACATTATTTTTTAAAATGTGTTTCCAAGCTGGTCATGATTTCCCATCCGAGTCCCAGTAGTATGACTTCACTACAGCGATTGTTGTTCTGATGACTTGCTATGGGAGCTGATCTAATCAGAGAAGAATTGCTACAATATAGGCTTTGAAGAGGGAGTGCCATTTCTCTGAATTTCTGTTTTGTAAACACCGCCTTTAGTAATTTTCTTAATCAAATGCAAACCGTGTTGACTTTATATTTTTAAGGCGAGCTGCGATCAGTAATTGTAATGCGAATAGGTTGTATTTTTTTTTTCTTTCTACCGTTTGCAGAATGCTCTCGTATTCATCTAAGGCATTATCAGGGTGCCAAATTATCTATGCCCCAGCTGTTGAGTACTGTAACTAGCAGAGTCAGCTGTACAAAATTCATTGCCTGTCTTGGAAGGGTTGGGATCATATGATGCTGCATCATTAAGATGTTCGGGCTGTTTGATTTAGGAAGAGAAAAGCAGTCCTTTTGAAATGTAGAAAAGTGAAATTTTACTCTTTATCCGTTTCTGCAGCCAAAGCAGGCTGCAGATGTTGGAAGAATGCAATAGCGAGTACCTTGTTGCTTTAACAGTTAAAACCAGGATATTCGTACATCTCCAAATTCTGTCTGCTGACCACGTCTCTGGCTGTGACAGCGAATAATTAGGCAACTGTTTGCTAAATCTGCGATACCACAGAAGAGCTGTTTGCTGTGGGAGAAGAGAATGTTGTTTCCCAATTCCCGGTCAGCTCGGGTGCTGGCTGTTACATTTTTTTTCTTTGATTTGTGTAATAATTCATTGGCAGTATTTCTAAAGCATTTTGGTGGAGGAGAAAAAGTCACATTATCTCAGATGATTTAGAAATCATGTTGAATCAAGCTACTTATTCAGCGGAAAAAAAATGCTTCTTTGTTACTAGCACCTCTAGGAATTCAAAGGCAAAGCCTTACTTGTGATAGTTGCAATAAAATGGCCAGTATATTTTATGTGCAACATTTGACATATTTCACATCTTGTTTATGACTGAATAGAAAGATGAGAAATTGGGTTCTCAAGGAGGTTGTTAACTTAAAAAAATTAGTCTTGCTGCTTTGTAAGTTATCTCGCTGTTGCATGGGGAAAAAAAAATTAATAGAATTATTGTTAGCTGCAGCCTTCTTGGTAAATAAGAAGATGACCAATAGTTTTATATACATTTAATTTTCAAAATATTAATGCCATCTCTATCAGATGGCGTAGGTATGCATTATTCCGTACCAACATTATTTGAATACTAAATATTTGAAGAATGCCATTTTAAGCTTCAACTGCAATGAATTAATTAATTAGATTTACTCTGGTATCAATCTTAAGTTTCTTAAGAATCTTAAGATTCACCAAGAATCAAGACTTACATGATCCGTGTGAAATTGTATAGTTCATTTCAGGTAAAACTTTTTTGTATTTTTCAGTTCAGGTAGTAAATATTTATTTAAATGTCAATTGCAACGACCTTCTTTTCCTGCCAGATTTTGAACAATTCTGTAACGAAGTTGCCTCCCTTTGACATCATTGTTGAAATGGGTGCATCTGTTAATGACTGTGTGATTGCTGTCTCTGAAAAATGGCTAATTCGTAGCGTTAAGTATTGAGTAAATCACAGTTATTCAAGAATGTTCTTACAATCATGTAAGCTATAAAAGTTTAAAATATATAGGGTTATCTGGCCCATGTAGGCCTTTTAGCACTGTACATTTTGGCTTTGTAGGAAACAGATCTATTAGAAAATTCAGTTTGAGGTGACTGCCCATGAAAAATAACAGTCTTGCGGTTCATGAACATGACTAAATTGTTGTCAGAGATAGCAAAGGTATCACATAAATATTTTCTTTGGATTAGATGCTTGATTGCTGCTTCCTTGAGGCACTTCAGGATCAGTGCGTAGCCTCTGTCTCTGCAGGAAGGAGAGGAAAATCTAGGACCGGGGATAGCAAAACTCAGGTTGGGTTGTTTAAACTTTGGTACATTCTGTTTCACTATTGGCATTTCTGTCTTGCTTTAGAAAGATCTGTAATACTACAAATGCAGCTGAAGCACTGCAAACAGTCCTGTTTCTGTATTCTGAGAAACAAAGGCGCTGGAGATGGATGAGAGCTAGCAGGTCATCAGATGCATTTTGTTGCCTGTGTGCGGTTCAGAGGTAAAGTGATTTGTTCTAGTGATTGATGGAGGCTACTGTCAAGTAAAGCTGTTCTGACATTGTTTAGGTGCAGTTTTTGAATTAAGATTAAAAAACCCAGATGCCTGTCATCCAGCTCTTTTGAGCTGACTTCAAGAAGGCAGCATTCGCTCAGAATGGTTTTAGTAGATCTGAAAATGAAGCTGCTGCTGCATTTTAGGAATTTGTAGGCTCCTAAATGTATTTGGTATCGGGCTTAGTCCAGGGATGATGTTCTTCAGAGATGGCTTTATAGAGCAAACACAGGCAGGACCGTGGTAGATGCTCCTGGCTCTGGAACCTGTGACTTTTTGGATTTCCATATTTATGCTCTAAACTCAGGGGCTTGACTTTACAGCTTGCAGAAATCTTGATCTTCTGGGCTCTAGGCTGTGAACTAATCAGATCTCCTGCTTCAGGGCTTCTGATTTTGAACTCGTAAAGAAATACTGGTGTAATTAATTAGATACTTCTAATTTGTTTTCCTTCTCCTTTGGCATAACAAAAACTGGTGGCATATAGATGTTAGTTTTGTAGACTGTATAAGGAATTTCCACTTTGGATGGTTTTTTTCCACCTCTTTTCATGAGTTGGTAGTACCTTGCCTTAGAATTGATCACTTTTTTGTTGGAATAGGACAGGTTTTTTTGCTGTCTAGTGCAGGATATGTGTGGATTATCCGTAAGCACCTCACCTAATCCTTTCTTTGCCACTGTGCAAGTCTTCAGCATAACAACACTGTTGTTTCCCCCATTCCTAGCACGTTTCCTACAGCAGGTTAGCCTCCTGGGAATGGAGGATTTTAGCCAACAGAAAGTGCCTTCAATTAGGGATGGAAACGTAATGACGTTTCTGCTGCATGGAGTCAAACAAAATTAATGGACTCCTTGTGCCATGTAAAAATGGGAAACCTGCAGTTTTATTCTGTTTCAGCATTCCTCCTTCTTTAAGCAGAAAGTTCTCACTTTCAAATTGTTTGGAGATGGGATTTTTTTCAGCGTATTTCATCCTAAATATGAAACAAATCTCGCTCATTTGACTTGTATGAGCACCTCACTTGAGCTAAGTTGAAGTGGTCTTAATTTTGTTGGAACAAAATAAGGAGAACCTGAATGGTAGCCAATTCAGCGAAGTTTTTTCTGTGTAAAGCCTCAAGATTTGGGCAGCAGATTCTGAAGCTGAGTTTGGTAAATGTAAACTGTGGTTGTGTCTCCATGGCTTTAAAAGATACCTGTTTGGATGACTGAGGCAGGCAGAATTTGGCCATTGATTCAAATATCTTTGGTATGTGAATTGGGGCAAAGATCAAAGATCTGTTTCATTGCTTTTCTTTTATTTCCCAATTCCCATTAAGTCAGCAACATCTTTTAAATAGAGCTCACAGGAATGTTCCGTAATTCCTTTTTTAATGGCCAAAACCAGGGTTGTCGAAGTGTGTGTGTGGGGGGAGGTTGGGAAGAAAAAAGGAAAATAAACTTCAGTCATCATTGTGTTAAAAGGCTTGTTCTGGTACAGTTTATGTTTTTGGATGAGGTGTTTCTAATTGTTTGCTGTGATCTAGTTTGCTAATCCCTAGTGATATTTTGCTTGAAAACCACATTATACATTCTTTTTTCCCCTCTGTACTGTTTAGAACATGCCTGGTTGGAGGAATTTATTCCATTATTTTGCTAGAACTTCAACATGTACTCGGAATTAAGTGCTTTGTAAAATAAAAATGAGCTTATTCACATGCTTAAAGTTAAGTGCAAGTATTTGATAAGTTCAGACTTAAAAGAATAAAGTTCTGTAAATGTCAAATATGAATGCAGCTTATTGCTGCATGCCTGAAATGTTTCCTGTAAAACATCATTAAAGCTGTTTAATTTAACAAAGCCTTGATTTTCTGTAGTGGGTGAAAATATTCATGTACTGAATGCTTTCTGTCAACCCAGCTTTCAAACAGGTGAAACAATGCTTACAAAGACACTTCAGTCTGGGGGTCAAATCCTGAAGGGCATGTTAATAGCTCGATCTTACAAGTTGATCTGTGTAGGCAGACTCGGGTGCTTTTGTGGGAATACAGTGGCTCCAGAAATCCAGCCGCGCAAGCCTCTTCCCAAGATTGGGGCCCAAGTAATAACTTAGCTTTTAATAAGGCATATTCCTGCTGAAATCGGTTATCCTTTAGGACATTGGCTTTGGTCTTAGCTGCATTAAAAGCAAGTTAGTGTGCTTCCGGATTTAATTTCATTATACCCCACAAATACATTATTTTGTTGTGGAGTGTAATCTGTCAACTTTCTGGATTTTGTATACGTTAAACAAACTGACAGTAGCTGCAAATCTGTGGAAGGGTGAAGATTCTAGGCAATATATTGAGGGTTAAATTCTGCACATTGCAATTACACAATTAGTGTAACTATTTCTGTAAGACAAGGAGGATTAGGCGTCTGATGGGCTTTTCAGTAGCATAGGCCAAAATCTGCTCTTGATTATAGCCACATGGCCCTTTTGAACTTTGTTTGCTTTGAAATACATTTTCATTGTTCAGTTCCATAGTTAATATGTGAAATTATAGTATTTAATAATGTGTTCCACAGTGCATATAAATACAGATTGGCAATTAAGTGGGTTTCATAGCCTAATTGTGCTGGAAAACTAAATTAGTTTGGCCTGAGATTCAGGTATCCGGCTATCTGACAGCTATGACACTTTGCACCATTTGGATCTAAAATTAGTAGAGGTCTTCTATACTGGGATTAGAGAGAAGTGTATATGTTTTAGTTCACAAAGCGGGTAAAAGTCTGGCTCTTTATACAACTTCTGGAGGGATGTTTCAGGCAATTTGCGGAGGAGGCTACAGGTGAACAGAGAAGTCCTCAAACATCTTTTGCTTAATACTGAAACGGGTATCCCGTCATCCTGCTTGGAGACTTTCCTTCTGCATGATCAGGTTACAGTCTGAGTGTTCCTCATGTGACAAGGTCTTTTAGGCACCGTAGCAGCAGCATTACAAAATGCGTGTGGTCATTTGGACAGATGTTTTACAGTAATAAAGCATCCTCAGCAGTTCTAGCAGAAGAGCTTTTTTTGAGAGAGGAATGGCACTTGCGATGCTGTGGTTTTTACTCAGACAAAACTTCTGTTAATTTTGGTAGGGTTCGGGAACTTAGCTATTGATGTTTATAAATATTTAATGCTTTAAATTACTTTGTCTTTAGATAAATTTTTAATCTAGAGATCAAGGATTTACTATATGTCCTAGAAATTAGGAAATGACTCGAGCATTTGTCTGGAGAAGCCACTGCTATGTAGTCATCCATAACTGCTGCGAAAAAGGTATTTTTGCTGAGATAGTTTTGGTTTTGGGGTAGGATATTTCCAAAAGCGTGCATAGCAATTTGATTGCTAGCCTCCATGACTTTTAATTAGGTGCTTCATTGCTCTTTGTACCTTGGAAATTCTCTCCCAGCAACTTTACATTGTTCAGATCGTAACCTAATGCTGGGAACCACATTATAATACCATGTATTCAGAATAGTTCTGTATTTGAAACGCAGTTTTTGGAAGGTTTTAAATATGAAATCTTCTCAGGAGGAAAATTGGTAATTTTTAGAGAGAAAGTTGATTTCAGAATTAAAAAGGGTATTTTCAAACATACTGACATTTTCTTTCTATTGTATGTTTTTCTCAGGCTCTATGACTTCTACCCTTTTCATTCAATTTTTAACAAAACCATTTCTGAGAAACATTTGTTGTGGTTTTGGGTAGGTTTTTGGTTTTTTGCTTTGCAGATGACTTTTGTTGACATCCAGTTTACCCTAGAGTTAAAGCGGCATTTGGCTCAGTATCTTTTTAAAGGAGAGAAGACCAGACACAGATGAGCTACAGGAAGAAACCCAAAGTTGATTAGGTCCCTTGATGAAATTACCTTATAATTTTACCATGCTCAACAGGATACTTTTGCATTGTTCTGTTTCAATTTTTTAAAATAGAGCCCTTGTTAATAAAGTCCATACGCTCCTTGTGAGGTCAGACCTAGCCTACCTCTGAGAATATGAATCCGAATTCTAATTTTCTGCTTGTTGCTGTTGAGGATTGTATTAACTGAAATCAAATTGATTCATGTAAGCGTTATATGTTTCTACTTAAATTGTACATTTATTTTTGCTTTCTCATGGATATACATTTCCTTCAGATCTTGTATTACACTGAACCAGTCCAACTGTCCAACATACTGTTTGAAGTGGGTTTACAGTAGCACTGAGCAGCTATCTTCGTTTGCAGCATCAAACGTTCTTAATCTAAGTTATAATCTAATTTATAAAGATTATGTTAGTATTCTAGAAACAATACGTGTTTATGCCTTGATATTTTTACTGTCATGATGAAGCATTTTTTGGCTTTGGGAACCACATAATACTCAAGAGAAATTAAAGAATCAAGTTTACGCTGTAAAAGCATGTGTGGCTCTGCGATAATTTGCAATTTAATACCAGATGTATGGATTTGATTAAATAACATTAGAAAGTGGAGGATTGTCTTTGTTCTAAGTCTGAAATATATTCTGAATTTGGTGATAGAAACAGATACCTAGGTTTTTGTAGTCATTTCAGTGACCAACACTGTAAGCGGTGTGTTGGATTTAGATGTATGACTAAAATGTTGATGATCTTAAAGTTTGTGCTGGATGTTGGAGTTTTTCTTTGTGTTTCCCCAGCTGTCCTGCTTTGGTACCTACCTCTCATCTTCTGTCATTTGCCTTCTTCAGGGCATACTTCTTCATTGAAGGTTGTGCATCCTCTTCTGTGTTCCTAGTAAGAAATACCTTGGGGGGGAGGGGGGGAGAGGGAATTTTTTATTTTAAGAAAAGGTTTTGTTCCTAGCACCTGGAAGATACAGTGTGACTTGGTTACTCTACCCTTAGGTCCTCTTTTTTCTTTCCTCCATCGCTTTCAAGTTATGTTTTATCCATAGGTTGGGTTCCTTGTGGGCTTGCACCTACAAAGTGCAGACGGAAGAGTGGCTTGCTTTGAGGAGCTTCTTGTGGGATGCACCTGCACACCTCCTGTGCCAATTTACAGAGAAGTGAATCGTACTTCCTCCTCAGACTGGTCCCTTCCCAGTTGTGGTGGAAAAAGAGGAGACTCCTCCAGTCTTCTCCTGCTCACCACTGGAGTGGAGAGCACCAGCAGAGCACTAGCTCTAGTCCCAGACAGCGGCACAGGCTTCACTCCCTGAACTGAAGTTGAAGCTGTAGAGAAACCTTTGAGGTTTTCCTTATCGTAGTCAGATGTAAAAAGTCCACGTGTGTGGAATGAGATTTCTCAGGCTGTGTGCCCATGTGCTGGTTCCTGCTGTGAACTTGAGTTCCTAGAGTTGGGATAAAGCCCGACTGGGACGTGAGTCTCAGGTCATGTACCGATGTGCTGGTGTCCTGCTGTGAGAGCGTTTCAAGTGTAGAGTTTAATCCCTCACAGTGAAAGTGCTGAGAGAAAGAGAAGAAGGCCCAGGGGACAGATGCTAACATGGTCACTTCTTTTGAAATGATTATATTTCTTTAGCTCTTGGTTTCGGTGCGCTAGCTCGCACCTGCATGTGTGAGCATTGCTCTTTAGGGTGGGAGTCAGTCTGGTTTTGTGCTTGGATCTTGCAGTGCCAATGAAAGCAAATGCTCCCTCCCTGCTGCGTGCCACCAAGTTAATTAATTATGCAATGCACTAAGATGTCTTCTATATCTTAACTGCATTTTGAACACCCAAGACTTCTTTTCCATGTACTGGCTTAATGACTCATCTGATAAATAATTTTAAGTTGATTGATTTGCTTTCTTTTTTCCTCCTCCTTCTGAGTAAATAAACAGGCCATCACAGTATTTATCTCAATGACTAGTGGTTAGTGTTGACAAATGGCTTAGATGCTATGTGAGATAATGGAGTCTGCTTGCAATTTGATTTTGTTAGGCTAGCAAATAACCAAAAGGGAGTCTAATTAGCATTTTTGGTCTCTCTTTTTGTGTGTGTGTGGTTTTTTTTGTATTTCAGTTAGAATACTTTTAGTTCTGTATTTTACGACTAAAAATCTCAGCTTCTGCAATCTCTTTGCACTTCTAAGTTCTGTCTGTTCCACAGTACTAAAGCGTTTAATGACTGTACGTGCACTGTAGTGCTCCTACTACTGATACACTTTGTGAGATGAGACAGTGTGATTGTATGTAGTACCTTTCTTGCGTTACTGTTTTATGTTATCTGCCTTTGATACATATTTAAGGATTCCCTTTGATATATATCTTTTTTCTGTTAGTTCTAGAATACCAAGTATAAGGTTTATTGTTCTTGGTGCAGTTAGCAGGCAGTTTTCTGCTGTTGATCTTGGTAGTTCAAGGATGCTTAGCTTCTGTTTTTCATTCACAATACTCTTTTACTTTTTTGTTTAAATTATATTTCATATCCTGTCATTGTCTGATAATCTTTCCAGTTCCAATAGGTTGGTTTTGAGTCTTAAAATTTTGGAATTCTCCCAACCTGAACATATTTGTATCATCAGAAAAGACCCCATTTTTTGTTTACTGCCTTCTCCAACTCTTTAATAAATACAGAATGCGTTGATGATTTCTGAAAAAGCACAGCATTCTTCTCAGATTGGAAGGCAGCCAAGATTGAAGACTTTGTTACTCTGTAAGTAATTTTCAGGCTACAGAAGGATTACACACTATACCCTAGTTGTTTTTAGTCAGCTTTTGAACATATATGTCAATTTTCTCTCTCTCTCTCTCTCTCTGTGTATATATATATATATACACACACACACA
Organism: Chionis minor; assembly: GCA_013398295.1. Taxonomy (NCBI): domain Eukaryota; kingdom Metazoa; phylum Chordata; class Aves; order Charadriiformes; family Chionidae; genus Chionis; species Chionis minor. Next base: position 882,334 of record VZSF01002465.1, read on the forward strand.
CACACACACACACACACGCCCCTTTTTTTTTTTTTAACTTGGAGGAGTCCTCATTGCAGAAGTGATGGGAATTTGGCATTATATTCTCAGTATCTTTTCCAGTAGTTTAGGGTTGGGGGTGTTTTAGTTGTTTTAATTTATGCTTTTGAGTTACTCCCAGTGGAACTAATCAGAGCTACATCAATAATTTCTCAAGGTTCTTCATTTATTTCTTGCAAATAATCTGGAGAATAGTGATGTATTTTAGTGTAAATTTTTGTAAGCAGCTTTTCTCTCTGATACCTTAAGTTATTTCTGAATTTGTAGTGAGGTGATGGTAGTTAGCTAAGTAAGCTGCTTGTAGGTGGGTGTGTTTAGATGTCCTGTGTGGCTACATCATTTCTTCTTTGCGACTCCTTCCTGTGATGGAATGTGGTATTTTTTCTGTAAAGGAGGCTGTGGGGAAGGGAACAACAAATTGTTGTTTTAAAGACTAGGTCCTTGCATGGTAAAGAGTTTATTTAGATACTTAGCCATTGCAGTGGCTTGCCTAGTCTCACTGCCTCCCTGATTCTGATCACCCATGGACAGATATGTTGTCTGATTTGTAACAGAATTCTCTTTTCTTTTTGATATGGACTATGTCTCTTGTGTTTGCTATCCTGATATTCCTGCCATTGTTTGGATAGGGCTTCTGTCTCGCTAAGGAAACATTTCTGGCATAGCAAACTTTTACAGCATGTGTCAGTGTACTGTGTTGGCATTGGGCATTTAGGTTACCAGGCTGCTGATACCAAAGTAAATTACTCTCCATAATGTTCATGTGAAAAGGGATCAATGTTGTATTCTTTTTCCTTTTTAAAAATGACTTTATAACATCTTTCTATCATCTAACAATGTCTGTGGTGCTTTTATAGGATAGGAAAGCTTTAGAAAAATAAGAGAGTGGCATGTGTATTATACAGCAAAAATCTCCCTTGCCATCTAATGGTTTTTTTGGGTTTTTTTCCTCTTAAGATATGTACTTGAGTTAAGTTACTTTAGTTTTAGCTTCTCCTTCTTCTATGTGACTTACCTGTTATGCTTTACTCTGTTCTATAATTATAAACATCTTGGTTATTTTTAATGTAAGTAATTTGAAGACACTACTCTTTGCCTTTTTGAAATCCAGCATCACTTTTGCCATTTGAAATCTTAACTGCTATAAGGTTTTCAGCTGTTTGGTGGCCTCATATCGATGTTCTAAATTTTTTCTAAAACTTGAACAAGATGATATCATTGAGTGCCTTCCTCATTGTTAAAAACAAGTGATCCCCAGTCTTGTCCAAAATACTGACAGTACATTCTGTAATCATGCAGATAAGTGTCTGTTAAATTACATCTTGAGGAAATCAATCAAAATAAAGACTGAATGAATATTTCAAGATTTAACTTTTAAAAAGAGTAGTATAATTTTTTATTATTATTTGCAAGGCACTAATGACATTTTTATTAAATTTGGCAACTGCATATTTATATTTCCCTCTTCTGCTTCATCTTCCACATGCGGAACGTTTCCCAATGGATACTGTTGGCTGCTTCATGATCTAACTGCAGCTTCCTGTGAAGTTTGTAAACAGGAATTTTTGTGTGTCAGTTACTGCTGATATTTTTAGTATGACAACAATTTTATCTGCAAGCGGAGCTTTTTATCTCGCCCGTTGGGCCATTTTCACTTTTGACATCAGGGTAAAGCTATTCTTATGTTTTAATTGGTATGGCAGTTGCTGTTATCGTGGTGTTTGTCTGGGCCCTGAGGGCAGTGATGGGTCTGACTGCCCCAGCCCAGGGCGCAGGCCCCATGTCGGCCCCTGCCCCAGCCACGCCGCAGCAGGGCGGCTCTCCAGCTCCCCCAGCTCTGCCCTGCCCAGCCATGGGCCCACCTGGAGGCCACATCCTGGCCTGTCCCTGTCCCCAGGGAAGTGCCCTGTTCCCGGAGCTGGGGCTGCCCCGCTGCCCCCCGGCCGCCCCACTCCTGGCTGGGGTGGTGGGACGGGCCCCGGCTGCCAGGCCCTGCCCTGACGGACCCTCCATGGGGAGACCCCGCTGCTACCAGCCCTAATTACTTTCTTTCCATGTAATTTTGTCCTCACTTCTGGCCTCATGGTCTGCTCATGGTACAGCTTTTCATATTAGAGCGTGGTTTACACCTGCTTGGCTTTCTGTACTTTCCTGGCTGGTTGTATTATATCACATCCTGTTTAGCGTTGCCCACTGTGTAGCTGGAAAACTGCTCTGTGAAAATAATGCATTTTAATGGTGTGTTAAGGCAGTGTTATCAATGCCATTTGTGTGAACATAAATTTGATTTGCTTATTATACAGCTTTGGTAAAGCTTGATTCAAATTTTCTGACAGGCATCTGCACTTTCTCAATTACGGATGTCTTTTTACTTGAGGGAAAAAAAAAATTAGGCCTCTCCCTTTGCTTCACGCTTCTGAGCTTTTAATCCAAAAGGAGTATGGAGAAATTCAGTCTTAGGGCTGATGAGTGATTTCAGTACAGATGGGTGTAGTGATTGGCAATGGTCATGTCTGCTCAGGGGAGCGTAGCTGCAATGAGTACCTCCTGTTACTCTTTGTTGCTATAGGAATAGTTATGAAATGCCTGAAGAAACTCTGGAATTATGCTTAAAATGTGATGGACTAAAAACTTCTTAGCATTGAGTTTTTAATTTAATTCTGCTCCCTCCCTCCCACTTCCCCTCCCCCCACCCCACGTGGATTTAAATATAAGTAACACCAGTAAAATACTTTGTTCAGGAGGTGTAGACCTCCAAAAAATGTTTAGAGAATACAGAGCATTGAAAGTGTCAGAGGGAAAGTGAAGAACTGAGATAAAGGCACTGCCTTTGTATGAAGACTTGACAGGAAGATCAAATGTGTGCTTGAAGATAATGGCTTTTATTATTATTAGCAGGGCTTAATTACTTCAGCCTTCAGCCTAACAACCTAGTGATGGAGAAGAAAGAGCTGTAGGACAAGTTCATTGCACAACTTAAAAGGTACTGAGAAGTAACTTTAACGAGACACTAAGAGGCTGGGAAGAGAGCTCTTTTAGGAGCCAGGAGAGCTTCATGCATATGTAAAAATAATTAGTTAATGTTTGGGAAATACTATGATCCTTGGAAGAAATGCTGTGCAGTGTGTTGTTATGCTGATTTGATACCCACCCCTCAGACCACCCAGTGTACAAGAAAACTCCTTTGTCTGGTGTGACCAAGAAATGAAGGCTGAAAGGTACTAATGCCTTAATGCAAACTTAGTGAAGTTTAGCAGTAAGGGCCTATGTAACAAGACAAAGGGCAAAATCCAGTCCTAAATTCTGCTTGAATTGGGATGTTCTGTACAGCAGTCCAGGTTAGCTGCTTTCCACCCCTGCCAACTAACTTCTCTAGGCATCTAAATTTATGAGGAGTGTCAGTGTTTGGCTTAAAATGCCCTTGGGTATCTTGTGTCTTCTCAGAAATAATGCATTCCTAGGGACTATGCTCTCATCTTCTGCCTAGGGTTCGCTGTATGCTGAGGGTCAGATAGCAAACTGCCTGAATGTTTTCTTTGGTTTACTAACCAGGGAAACCTAATCCAAAACTGAATGCTGCTTCTGTGGGAATTTGCATAAGAATAGCAATGATTTGAGTACTTGCCTGAGGATTAGACATAATTTTATGCCTTTGTGAGCTTGAAGAGTTTTGATTATCTGCAATCCAGAATGCCACAAGTTTTCAGATGTTTGGGTAGGAATATAATGTTTTTTCTCTTAAAACTGAGTTACTGTGCAAACATGTAGGAGTAAGAAGGCTGAAATGAAAGCAAGTTATAGATTGGTGTGCAGGAGAGGAAAGTGTAGGTTCTGGTCTTTGCCTCTATGGCTGTCATTGCTTTTTATTTGCTGATATTTATGTTAATACAAAACTCCAAAGAACTGAATGAAACACTGAGCTGAACTCTACTGTATAGTAGCACATCCATAAACAACCAGAGCCAAAGAAATGCCACTAACATATTCAACATTCACAACCCTTGTAGAGCTGTCAACATCAAGAATACCAAGAGAGGTCATGGCACTGCCATTTGATGATGTAGATGTCTTCATCAAAAGCACTGATAATGTCTTCCACTCCATTGAGAACAGAGGATCCACACAGTGATCTGTGATAGGAATCTCTATAAAAATTCCAGCAGAATCAGGCTGCGCAGGCAGCTGGAACAGTTTTTATGAAAACAGCAGTGAGGATTTGGAAGATACTCATGATTTCCCTTCTCCATGGTACCTTCTAATCTGTTATCTGGATACGAGGATGGAAATTTTGAGGAACTTGGGGAGCAGTGAGTGCTGGCTATTCTGCAAGGGACTAGGAGCCCAGTGTGATAACCAGACTGGCACAGACCCTGCCCGTGGGGCCCAGCCCCACTGTCTGGGAGCGGGGCAGGCCTGGGGGCAGTAGTCAGGCTCAGTTGGCAATTCAGATCCACCAGGTGGTAGAGGATGTGCCCAGGGACCTCAAGAGAATAGTCAAGGATGACTAGTCTCTAGTACTGCCATCTTTGGCTTTCCTTCAGCACTGGCTAGTAAATACCTTGCTGCTGAAGCTAATTGCACATGCTAAATCACTCATTCCCTCCTGGCACTATAGCTCTTCTTTTTTTTTTTTTTTTCCTTTCTCCCCCCCCCCTCTGTTGAGTGGTTATTGCCAATATTGTTATGTGTTCTTTAAACAACGGGACAGAGACTGCTTTGCAGCATCCTGTTGCTCAGGAGGGAAAAGTTCATGGTCATTCATCTGTCTGTCTGGCTACTGATGTGCTTCCTTGCCTGCGCAGTCTGATGTCCCACTGTAAGGTAGGATGTACTCTAACCAGACCTCAAGTACCTGGAAGAACAGCTGTAGCGGTTGACGGGGGAGGGGGGTTTTGGCTAATTAAGTACTCCAAATAGGAACCGCTACATGTAGCCCCCGGATGTTTTAGTTTAGAGGAGGGGATTATCTGCTAGATGAGATTCTTTGTAACATACTAGAGATGTACAGTTGGGCTTACGGGAGAGATTCTTGCAAGGTCTTGTACAGCCTCATATAGATTTTGTTACTGACAGTCCTTGACTATGTGTTGTGCTTAGGGCAACTTGGGTTTGGGAATTTTTTTTTTAAATTTTTTTTTAGGTTACATTTCAGCTTGCTGCTCAGTGGTGTAGATTTTCTGCGTCTTGTCCTTGTCTCACAATGCTAAAGCTTCTCTTAACTGTCAAAAAGTCCATTGCTGCAAGGTCAGCTTTGGATCCAGTGATTTTGAAATTTATGAATCTCCCCTCACATGTCTCTGAATGTTGCCTTTGTGACGTTATGCCAAGTCAAATGTCACTTGAGCTATTTTTGGTAGCTGTTATTTCAGCAACAAGTTTCTACCTGAATCTCCAAGCAACAGCATTTCACCAGGACTCTGAAATTCCCCTATGGTTCATTTCCAAATGATGCATTTTCATCTAAAACTTCCCTTCTCTTTAGAACCATGTTTAGTATAGAAGAAATAAAACCAGATTTAATGTTCCCAAGATTAGATTTCTTTTACTGGCTCTTGCCTCCTCTGTTTGTTGTGGTACGTGGAAGTTAAGAAGGCACAGCTGTGCCTTCACAGATGATACTAAAGTGCCTAACCTAGTTAATCTTGCCAAGATACCAGCTGTCTGTTAACCTTTTCCTCCAGCTGACCATCAGGGCTCACTGCAGGAGACCAGCTGCCGCATCCTCCACCAGCCTCAAGGATAGGTGAGAACTGGAGTTCTTACAGCAGCAATGTGGTGTAAACTGTAAACAGCCAAGCAATACACGCGGTACCCTTTGGACTTCACTGCTGAATCAGATGTTTGGTTCAGGAGAGCAGCGTTTCAGCTGCTGCTTGACCAAGGCAGCTGAAATGGCTTTCATGTCCCTCTTGGAGAGGATAGTGTTGGCCAGTCACGTATAATGGGAACCGTATCGACGCACTTGTAATAATGTATGACTATACACTATTTGCACACCATAATCCAAGGAGACACAGGGCACATGATCATTTCTGCTGTTCAAAAATACCAAGCCTCACAAGCACCCAGGGTTTACGCACCTCCTGTCTACATCTGAAAGAACTGTAATTGCTGTGTGCTATTGCAGAACGGACAAGCTGCTCTACACTAAGATAAAATGAGAGATTACAGTGCATTAGCTAATATGTATTAGCTGCCTTGTGTGTCTGCTCATGCTCAATGGTGAGATGGGATGTAACTAACTCTTCTTTCCACGAGCACTGTGCTTCTAGGCACATCTGACATTTGCCTCAGAGTAACTGTGATATATCTGATACGCTCTGTGTCCCTTCGTTGCCTGGCCTCGCAGCACCCCACTTGTCTCGGGGAAGGCAGCATTTACTTTTCCAGAGTGCAAGCAGACAGCATGATCGATGTTTGCAAGGGTTAGACGTAAGGAGTTCAGGACAGTTGTTGCAGCAGTTTGAAACGTTGATTAAAAAGTGGAGGCGAAAGTTACTTGTCTTGTGGTTACATCAATGCTAGTAAATTAGCGTGATGAGGACCGTTCCGTGATACTAATGCCCACTGCCATGGAAGAGCCTGCATCCGTACTCTGAAATTCTCTCTTTCTCCAGATTGGCCTGCAGGCAGGCTTTGTTGGGAATGGCACATGACCCACGCTTACCCTGAACTATGCCTGAGAATAGTCTGGGAGACAGACAGCTGGCACGAGCTGAAGGCAAGCTAGGGATGAGTCCGTCAAAAGCTTACTAGAATTGGGGGATTTAATTCCAGTGCCCAGGAACACCAGTCTAGTGTTCAATTTGCTAGGATAGATGTAGTCCGAAAACTGTCCTGAAAAGACTTTCACTAATTTAGTTCTTCAGAATTACGAGGCTTTAATAAGTGTCATAGTTGGCTTCTGCTCATAGTAATTAAGCAATCTAAATTCTGATGTCCTATTTTTAGGAGAAATCATGCTGGTAAGATTGGAAAAATTGTATGTGCAGATTTAGAGCAAAAAATTTTGTTCTGAATACTATGCTATGGGGAAAAATTCCAAGTTAATGGAAGTGTTATTTAATTTGTTACAATTTTTATTTGTTTGATAATGTATTCCATCTGCTTGAATAAGAAGCTTCTGATGCTTGTCTTCTGACCTCTTTGAGTTGTGTTTTGCAATTATGAATTCAGTTTGTATTTAAAATGGGTATTTTATTAGGGAGTATTCCAGTGCCTAGGATAAGCAAACTCAGAGCAATAACATTTCAGGAAAGGTTGGAACAAAAAAATGGTGTAAATTTAGGGTTTGATGCTATTACTACGTGTTCCAAGTGATGCTTAAATGGTCAAGAAAGTTATCTGTGAGCATTGAGAAGTAGTTGGGTACTTGGCTGAGAAACTAGTGTAAGATTATGAAGTGTAGATTACACCAAACAAAGGTGCTTACTTTCTTCTTAGGTTTGGGCAAGGAGTATGCACTAATACTTGTATATATTTTATTAAGATTTTGATACTGTTAGTAATTGAAAAAGTTACTTGAACATGGAAATATGTCAAGTCCACACTGGTATAAGCTTAAGTGCAGTGGAAATGTGCCTACTAGTTTAGAGGAGAAAAGGGAATAATGAACAATCTGCAATAGAGTTAAAAGCTGAAGCTTTACATGTGATCAGTATTTGCAGAATAGTAATACAGTAAAAATTTGGGAGAATGTGAAATGGTTACCAGTTGTATGCTGCTGTGGTCTGTCCCGTAGCCTTTGGCAGACTTGACTATGAGAAATGCAGAAGTAGTTTTGCCTGGTCGTGTTGATGGAGTGTTGTATTCCTCATTTGTTTGTTCCAAACAGGAGTATGTGAAAAATATAGTTCCCTTAGGCAAGGCTTATTACTTCTAAAAATATCAATGATTTGTATGGAGAAAGATTTTGGAAACCTTTTTTGTATGGAAGAAAATAATTTTTTCTCAAAATTGAGGAAAATTTTTTTTTTCCCCCTAAAAACAGTTTATCTCCTTAAAGAAGAATAGCTGTGATTTAAAGCTTCTTCACAAGCCCTTCAGAGAGCCCTTATTTGTGCTTCTGTACACACAAACTTGTCGCGGATGCGGAGCATTGAATTGTGATCTCTGAAATGGAGTGACCGTGTCTGCTCCAAATATGCAATTGATAACTTTATGGAAAAAGGATTTTTCTCTCTCTTCAGAGAGGAAAAAAACCAAAACCCTCAAAAAACTGTATGCAGGTTGAAAAAGAAGACTGATTTTAATAATGTTTGTAAACTGAAAAAAACCCCAAAACAAAACACTTCAAAACAAATCCAACCAGCCTGTCACTGGTACTGAGGAGTTGCTGGTCACTCTTCTGTTACACAGAGACACAGGATGAGACATAAAAATGACTGTCTATCATCAACAAAGTTTTGGCAGCCTGTTAGAAATCCTACAGTAGCCCATAAATGTCCTTACCCACCAAAACTAAGGGACTGTGACCTTTCCAAAGTGACATGGGAGTGTGCCTGGGATTCCAGTAACGGTAGAGAGCATGAAATGCTCTCTGAAATGCTGCTACACTTGCTCCCTGCAGGGCTGTGATCGCCACCTCATGCTCTCCTGGTGGGATGCTCCAACTTTCGATGTGGTTTTATGATGTGACTGAGCGCCACATAAATTGGTTTCAACTGCGTGGAGAGGAGTATGGGCTGAGAATTTTGAACTGGTTTATTTTTAGTGAGATCTGGAAAAGATGCATTAAACTGCTGAAGGGTTGTGAGCCAGTGCTTTGTGGTCCCTCTGCAATGGTTGGTACCTTTAGGGAATCAGTGTGCCGTTGCACTACGCACGTACACTGCATCGGCGCCACAGATGAGGACAACTGAACAGATGTCACACTCCTGTTTCTTTCTTCTTGATGAAGTAGCACAGTGGGCTGCATAAATGCTCTGTTTTATGACTGACGCAGTCTTACAGAAGGGTGACCAGAAGAGTGTGTACGTTACAAATACGTTGTCAGTATGCAGAGCTGAAAAAGGGTCTAGAAGGGATCTTCTCATGGTTGGTGGGTTTATTTGTTTGTTTATTTTAGTACTGCTTATATGTTAATACAAGAATTTGCTCCGTATGTCATGGTGGTTGGTTTTGTATTTGCTTAGTGTAGCTTGATTGATGAGCTGTATATATTTGGCCTGATTGCTGACATTTCTTGTTCTTGTTTTAGATGTGTGTAATAACTATTTTATGCATGTTTTCCAGTTATTAATTTTACTTGTTTGGTGCCATTGCTTTGCAACTCGTATATGCTGCAGTACTTTGTAACATATTTATTTCAGCTATAGGACATACAGATTTTCTTTACATTAACTTTGCTCTGGATACCTAATTTTATGTTCTGACCCAGTTATTTGGCCACAATTGATTTGTCTTAGGTCAGGGTATACATTGGCCCCCAGTTACATCTTTCTTGAAAACTTAAATTGCTCACATTACATTTTGGCAAGTTACCATAGCTCGAGGGAGAACAGCCACCGTAAATAATAATATATCAGATGCAGAATGAAATTGGATTACTGCTCAGTCATTGTTTTCACTGTGATATGAAGATGATGAGATAGCAGCTAATGAGTTGCACTGGTTTGTCTTGTACCCTCTGACAGATTGGACAAATTGAATAGTAACCATGAGCTCCCTAGAAGAAAAGATTTTATTGCATAGGATGTCAATTAGAGTTAACACTAACTTCAACTTCAGTTAATTCTGTGGTAGAGGCAAGGGGAAAAAGAAAGATGACCAAAGAGCATAATGTGTGTCAGTAAATCAAAAATCTATAATACAATGGTGCCCAGGTTTTGGGCTGAAGAATTTGAGTTCAGATCATCTGCAGAAATACCTGATTCTCCAGCTCTAGATGCTACTGGTTGATTTACTGACTTTGGGAAACTTTTTATACACCACTTCAACGCGACTGAACCCCCTAATTAGATGGAATTGTCAGCACTGTTTGAGTAGTAGGAAGATGTAGCAAAATCAGCAGGAAATGAAAAAGTAAAAAAATAAATAAACAGTAGATAAAAAGTATTGCTTGTTCAGCAAAACAGAATGCGTTTAAAAGACCAAAAGAGCAGAAAAGAATCTGAAAGCTGTAGCGAACATGTAGATCTGAGCTCAAAATATCATGCTATGCTGAAAGGCTTAGTATTTACTGTGGAGTATTTATTGTGCTCATAGAGCTGTATGGTAGCAGGAGCAGTAGAATAATAGAACCATTGTAAAATGTACTGGAAACATGGCAGACTAGGAAGAGCTAACCTTGTTATTAAGTAATATATATCTTAAGTTTGCACGTTTTTTCTTTTGTTTATTTTTTAATCAGCATTTACTGGTTTAGCTCAGTGGTTTTCTGTAATCTGAAATAGCATCAAATGCTTGTGGGAGCCAAGTTGCAGAGATCACCTAGCTGAAATGCTGAGATCACATGGATACCTCACCCCCTGTTCCCAGCAGCACAAAACAGGCTCTTCAGAGGTGATCTGGGCAACTGAATTTCTAGCAGATAAGATCAAAGGCAATGCTTACTTGCCCAAAGTCACAATTGTTTCTCTTACGCCCTCACTGTATTTTGTGGGTTAGGTTAACCTTTTGAAGTATGAGGAGTGTGTTCATTGATCAAATATCTCTTCCTAACATAGAATACTCTGGAAGCATGTGAGTTTGTGTGACCACCAAGCCCTAGGAGAGTAAGACCTCATACAACCCAGTGTGGATTGCTGACATGGTGCTCACAATAAAGTGATGTACAGACACTTCTAGGAGAGCTGATGCCTTCAGTGGAAAGGATAAAACTGTTAAACTAGTATTATTTTCTCTGTGACTTTTCTCCCATATTGGAATTACATTACATAACTAAGAGTCCTTATGGCATGGTCACTGCAAAGAGTTAACAGAAGTTTGTAGGAAGAATGGAAACATTATTTGATGATAATTGTTTTTATTGGTCTGGATTTTTAAATTTTTTTTAAGAAAGTAAATAACCATGCTATATAGGAGTCTTTTCATGTGAGAAATAAAGCTGTGAAAGGCAACACAGTAGTTTCTCAAATCAAAAGGTTTTAAAAACTTTAGAGCAGTAAGCACACAAAGTTCATTGTAGAAATTGGGACAGTGATCTAGTCCACCTAATCTGAATTTCTTTTATGTGCATGTGTTCCTTATATGATCAGTTTCTAAACAGGCTTTGGCTTGTACTTTCCTGCGTACTGCTACTTGGCTTCAGCAGGAGATGAGAGATGCTCTGCCAGTACACATAGTCATCAGGTGGTGTAGGCACCCTCCCACGGGGGGGCTGAACACATCGCTGCTGTAATGAGGAATTTAAATTCAGTCATCACTTGAAGACCTTGATAAATGTCACGGTACTGTTACTGCAAGTCGTGTAAAGCTGAAAAAAAAAATATCTTTGCATGAAGAGTTTATGACAAACCAGGAATTAACAGATGAAGCTGTGTGTGTTTAGGGATGCAAGTACGTACAGGCTTGCATTGTCCTGACTGTTGAAGTGTCTGATAAGGCAAAGGTAGAACATCTGTGCTCAGCTGTATACATGGGGGAGGAGGTTATGTGGAAGGTTAGCAGAATTAGCAGTTTTGCTTTGCTTTTCTTCATTTGAGGAAAGGGGAGGTATTTTTCTCCTTCCTTTCTCTTAGGTCTGGAAAAGGAGCCTTTCTGTAGAACCGAGCTGGTCTGGGTTTGAGAATCGGGGCTGTGTTGGCTCTCCTAGAAAGGGATACAAACACAGAGACTGCCCATGGACTGCTGTTACAGGAAGCGGGTAGAAGAATCGTTGCTGTCTTCTCTCGAGTGGACCATGACAACATATATTTATGTGTCTAAAAATTGGCGTATTTTTGCTAGATGTTTTAAAAGGGTTTTATGATTATATAACAGATGAGGAATTTCAGGAGCATTTCAAGACTTTTGATAACAATGCTTCGCTCCTCTTGTCTGGTCATTAAGCATTGGCTGATTTCCTGTAGTTAGGAGAAGTCGTTCTGGAGAAGTGTTTTAAAGTTCAGGTAGATAGATGGTATTTAAGTTTAAGCTAATACTTTGAAATTTCTTTGTAATGAGTTACTGCGATGCATAGCTTAAGATTGAGGTGCACAAAACCTCTCTTGTTCTATCAAATAACAAATAGTTGTTGTTTGTTCATAATCTGTTAGTGGTAAGAGTACTCCACAGTAGACACTCTTTTTCTCTGGTAAAAAAATGTAACTTGCCTAGTTGCATGAATTATTTTCAGAGGAAGGTATGTGAAGTAGCGCTGCTGAGAGGTGTTTTTAAAGGCTCTTACTCATTTGAAAAAAATAATAAAATTACATAAGTACTATTCCAGACATGGACTTTTAAAAATACCTATGTGATACTTTTTATAGAAGAATTGATATTAAATCATTCCATTACAGTTTTGGTTTTCCTCATGACATTTAATATTTTAATGTATTTAAAAGTCACTTGGATATTTATACTTACATTGCTACTTCTAAATGTTGTTGGCAGAACGCTAGTGAGTGACGCTTTAAACAGTATGAGTAGCTGGAATTACAGACTCTGTTATGTCTGAGTTCAGTTTTTGTGATTAAGGCTGTGACTTCTGTAATGTTATCTCTAAAATAATCCATTGTGTTCATGGCTTTGTCTTTTACTTACGCAAACAGATGATACATTTGAACTTTTTACTCTTGAGCTGTTCAATACAACAATACTATTGTATTAAAAAAACCACCAAAAAAAAAAAAATCCCACCAAACCCCCCATCCCCAAAACAACAACAGAAAAGCCAAACAACCTCCCCCCCGTACTCATGCCAATCGTGATCAATATTGAGGGGCATGCAGAAGGCTAAAACAGAAATGTCATGGTCCGGAGTAATCCCACCTCACCGAGCTGTCAAAATTAGGATCATGGGACCTAAACTCGGAACCACTCTTTGCACACAGCCATTTCTGTCGGCTGACTACATAAGGAATTGGAAGGCAGTTGAGTTTAACAATGAGGTTAATCATCCCACTTAAGTGGGATGAAGGTGGGCCCTGTGCTTTTAGACTGTTCTCCTACTTTGGCTATATTTAAACTCTAGGACTCAGGAGCACTTTCCAGGTCTTGCCTCACAGCCTGTCCGTGCTCTGATTTAATACCGAGGTGAGACCTGAGCACATACTGTTCTTTTCCTCTTCTTTTGCTGCTCCTTTCAACGTGAATCCTGGTTTCCAAGGAAAGGAAAGGTGGAAGAAAGCCATTATGTGCTCAGATTGGGTCCTCAGTCTGAATAATCTTACAGTCCATTGGAGAACATGGATACTCTGCAGTGTAGGTGTAGCCTAAAAAGCAGTGAAGTCTGCTGATGGGTCATCAGCAGATGACCCATCTTGATGGGTCCAGACTTTGTTCCCTGAAAACGGAAGAATGGTGATGACTAAGATGGTGTAGCACAACAGAAGCAAATACAATGACTTCTGCAGAGGGGAAAAACCAAGAAACTTCCGCTCTCACTTCCACACTCACAGACTATGTGGTGCCTAAATTTTAGGGTTTATTTTCTTTTTCGGAACTAGAGGATTCAGCCTTGAAATGGCTGCTAACAGCACTTGATTTCAGTCTGCTGGTAATTGTGTGGGAGAGCAAAACCTTTATTTTGAGGAAGTGATCTCACATGCTATTTTAGAGGTAACATAAGCGCATGGTTGTGCTTCAATTAGGATGGTCAAGGCCAGATGTCTACTAAGCTTATTTCATTAGGATGATGAACTTAAAGAGGAGGACTGTAGAAGTAGGTGGTGATGGTGAATTTTAAGCACAGGAAGCAGCTCATGTTCAAAGAGCATCAGGGTATTTATTATAGAAACATAATAGGAAGAAACAAGTCTCCAACACGGAAGACTCCAGCCCTGAAAACCTGATGATATTTCTCTGCTAACCTAAACAGATATGCTTTTGCTTCCTTCCTGAGAAACAAATCTGCCTGTGATTGTGAATACTGGCTTCTCCACCTGTCCTTTGACATTTTTCCTGGGATAGTTTCAATAATTGTGTCTCACATATGTGGGAGAAAAGTAGTTGAACACCTACAATTGTTAATTTTGCCACTAGTCCTTATGAATGACATCTCTCTATAAGCTGACAAACATTCTTACTTGCACATCTGTTTTTTCATATTCACATTCCCTTTTACATGAGGAAGTATTATATTTCTAAAGATATTTGTAAGGTTTGCATTTCATGTAATTAAAAACCTTTATATTTTCAAGTACTGATGGCAATTCTGAATGCTACAGGTTACCTTGCAATTGCCAAATATTGCAGAATACTAGCAAAAATTTGAAAATCCGTGATTGTCCTGCCCACATTGTTGATCAATTCCTTCAGAGTAAAAGCGAGGGTGAAGATTAACTTTTGCAAGCTGATGAGTTTACGTTTTTATTTTCAGTGCAGCCACTCTGAAGTCATGACACTTGCACAGGAGTTGCTACTGATGGGGTCTGGCCTGTCTTTTGGTTAGTACAGCATCATCCACCATGGTGTCAAGTACAGAAAATGTAGGATATGGTTACAGAAATCATATGACTGTGACATTTTCCCCCTTTAAAAAAAAAAGTTTGAAACGTTTTTTTGGCTGATCTAAATGTTGTAACACAATCTGTGTAAAATTGTAAGGTCAGACCCAGTTTCTCTGAAACCTAAGATGCAGACAAAAAGAACTTGAGCGTGATTGGAGTTGCACATACTATTTTCATTTTTACGATTGTTTGTGCCTTAGCAGTAGAAAAGATGTACTTTATGAAGAAAACTCTTGCATCAGTTGGCCTCCAAGAATACTAGATTTTTCCATCTTGAAGCAAGAGAAAGTTATTCAATAGCCAAACTCAGAAGAACTTTTAACAACCAGAATTTTCTTGCAATTTTGGAAAAATCTATTTCCAAAGGAAGTGGAATGTTTGGGATTTTCCACTGGCACATTTACAGTACCACTGAGAGCTTGCAGATTTTTATTTGCTTATGATGGAGTGCTTGTGCCCCTTTGCAGAGGGCTCCTGAAGGATGTAGAATCAATACCTGTGAGAATTTCAGTATTATAAAACTTTAAAATAGGTGACTTTGCTGAAGCATAAGAAAACACCACTAATATAAATAGCAAAATATAGTTGTGAGTCACCAGCATTCCATGCTGAAATCTCCTTCTATTAGGCTAATAATAACAGCATCAGTTTCATTACCCATTATACTTTTCACATTTCTTGAATTTTCCTCGAGCTCTGTGACGAATACGGAGGGGAAATGGGGTGAGTGTTCTTTTGAGACTTGTGTTCACTTTTATTCTGAATGATTTCCAAAATATTTCAACAAGGTAAGTGCTGTTCTGTTCCTTTCATGGGATTAAAAAGGTACGCAAGTTCTGGCTGTCTGGAATTGGTTACCAGAAGGAAACAGGGAAATCTAGTGACTTAGACTAAATTTTTTACTTTTATTTGGCAGGTGACATGAGTTTATAAATACTTTTGGATCAAAAAGTTATGTATTTTATCATTCAAATTTAAAAATGTTTACATAGTTTGAGTGGAGGCATGGCGTTGGCCAGGGCAAGTCGATGAGACTTATTTCCCGAAGTGCCTCAGGGCAAGTGATCCAGTGCTGAGGGATCTTCCAGCTTCTTCAAAACACTGGTGGTTGCTTCTTGCTAGTTACAATTTAGAACTGTACTTTCTTATTTTAGACATCTCTATTATCACAGAGTTTCCAATTTTTGCACTCAAATATTTACCATATGATTTTTTTTTTTTTTGATCCACCTTCATAGTATGTGTTGCTTCCATTTAAACTTACCTGAGATGTAAAATTAACTCAGTTAAATTCTGTAGGCACAAAAAAAATGCAAGGAGTTGTGAAAAGTTAAATGATGTGGTAGATTAATTTCCTGGAGCATCTGTAGCCCAGGGAATTTGAGGATCCAGTTGGAGATTGCTGGGCCCAGGAACCACACTTGACCTCCCACAGATGTGTGATTCAGCAAGTTAAGAGGCTTGCTGAATTCACTTCTAATAATAAACATTCATTAACTGTCAGAGCGAAAAATCAGCAGGACCTTGAATGTTCTTCGCTAACAAAATCTCTTTCTAATGGGGTCCCATGGCAACATGTTTCAGATGCATAAATCAGTGGCTGAAATCCTGTGCCATCTATAACACAGACTTGGGACAATATGTCCTCATTAGTGTTTAATTAAGTATTTTCACTTGTATTTCATGGGAGAGTAGTAGCTTAGTCATATCACTCCAAATTTCTATCCGATTTTCCTAGAAGAAATTTTCTTAAAAAAATCCCCAAATGTCCCAAGCCATATATTTAAAAAAAANCTTAGAGAAATGAAAACATATCATCAAACTCTAGGACTGTCATTTTCTAGTAGTGAGTTCTCTGAGGTCTGCTAAGTAATGCACCTCCTGCATGTTTTTGTAGGAATTGTGTTCAGTGCAATTGCTTTGTACTGGGGAAAAACAATTACTGGGCTATAATCCCTGCTAAAAAGATCTATGATGATTTTCCTTCTTTGAAGTTGAAATTTGACCTTGTAAATACCTGGGTTTCATTATAAAAGGTGAATTGTTCAACACTTTATTGATTGAGGTTTTTTCTAGTGGTTTGCCAGATACCTGGCACCAAACAGTGAAATTTGATTTCTATGCTTTTCTAGTGAAAAAGAAATTGGAAAACTTTGAAAGAATATTTCTGTTGGGTATTTTTTGAAATATGACTTCATAGTGAAAAATAAGGACTACAGTAAAGCAGAGAGAGACCACATGTACTACATTGACCTATTTAGTCAGCATTTCATCTAGTTGTGATAATCCTGGATAATACTCCTTAATTCTGCTAAGGCTATTTACAAGAAGCTGTGGTCTTTTTTTACTTTTTTAAAGTGGTTTGAAAATAATACTGTTTTAATGGTATTGGATAATGTGGAGTTTGAAAAGTAATCCTACTTCGAGAACAGTATCAATTGATAAAACTGACTTTTCAAAACTGGAAAAAATGAATCAGATGCTCTTGAGGTGAAATGGTTGTATTGTTCAGACAGAGGCATCAGGGCTTGCAAACCTCCTGGAATAAACACCTTTGCCTCTTGTAACCGTGATGGCCCAGTTGCCCAGTATGAGTTATACTAAAATTACACACTGGCTTTGATTAACTGGTTTGTTTGGACTAGAGGGTGAGATCCCAGCTCTCCCCTTCTTGTAATTGGTTTAACAGCATTGGAGTAAAACAGCTTTTGCTGTGTGAGATGTCTGTTTCCTGTCCATGACTGTGTTGTCTTTCCTCCTCAGTGAGGAAAAAACTCTTGGTTTTGTTCATAGAAATGTGCTTTAATGTTTAATTAGTATTGGATCAAAATGTTTCCACATTGATTCATGTCCATCAAAAAAATTCTTTTAAGTTTCTCTAAACAGTTCCCTGCACTTCTCAGATTGTGTTTGAGGAAAAAATAGTTTATTTTGTGTATGTATAGGCACATTTTCTATAATTTTGGTTGAGAGAGTAGCTTTGGAAGTTGACTGGTTAAATACAAAACACCATGTTGTTGTGCCAGTGCGGAATGGCAAAGATCTCTGCTGTTGCACATTGAGACTAAGCATTTTTTGGTAAAGGGGACACTGACGTTCTAATTTCCCGTTCTGCTGTCTGCAGTAATGAATTTTCAATATGCTAATGAAAAGTCTAGGAAAATTGGAAGGCAGAAGCTGGCAGGTAAAGATGACAAATTTATTTTGGCTTTACTGTTGGCTAAAGGAGACCTGGAAAAGCCGGAGACTGCCAGACAGAGCTTCCTGGCAAGGAGAATTGACCGATCTCATACCTTTGGAAAAAGTGCTCTGTATGACTAGATGTGATAGAAAATTCTCTCTCGTTGCATCTGGGAAATCATTTGCAGCCTGTTACCATCAGTCTGGAGACTGGAATGTTCCTGCCTCTGCAACTGATTTACATCCTGGGATAAGGCACAATAAATAAGATTGACATAGAAAGCCATCAGTGATAGTCATCCTTTTTTGTTCTAAGTCCAGTGATTACATGGGCTTAAAGTGCATTTTGTCTTTTTATAGTTCAATCTTTTATCTTTTTTTAATTACTGCTTTCCATTTCCTTGGTACCTTCGTGTCCTAGATGAACCTTGGCTCCTCACATTGTGTTGGACTGTGGATGAACACCTTGCAAAGAGGGTTTCTTAGGCTTCGTGACAACCACACAAACCGAATTGCAGAATAATACTTTCAAAATGTTCAAAACAAACTCGGTGGTTTTGGGTTTTGTAGTTGTGTTGTTTTTTGGGTTTTTTTTTTCATTTTAGGCTTATAAATTACTCTTGTTAATCTTGTGATATTACTACATTTTAAAAAATCCTTTTGCAGAGTCTAGTATGTATTGCTGTAATGCAAGAACTGCGTGATCTTATGACTGGTGAAGTAACTGTTGTTTCAGTTGGATTTTTTCGGTTTATTTGATGGGGCAGAAAATCAGGGAGACCAAATTGGCTGGAGGAGTCAAGTTACTCCTGTAAGTCATTCTAAACAGGAAATTAAGGGGGGAAAAAACCCCAACCCACCATGGAAAAGGCTGTTTTACTATTAAGCAGAATAGTAATGCACTGTGAGCCAGCGATGAAGTGCAGTAAAGAGCGAAAAGGTGTTGTGGCACTTTTACATACTTACAGTTTGACTACTAGTTTAACTACACATACTAAACGTGCTTGCACAGATCTGAATAAACAGCACCAGCAACCTGCTAAGCTTGTACAGAACACGAGTATTGGTTGTCATCAGAAGCTCTTTTTTATATTGACTCTAATGTTGTCCGAGTGATATGATTTTTTTCTGACTATATAAATATAATTGGTTAGTTAATAAAAAACAATTACCTAGTTCCTCAAAGAGCAGAAAGGATTGTAGATATAAGGATTTTGTTTGTTTTAATTTGTGGTTCAGGTATGGTGAGGAAATGGCCTTTTGCCAGCCTTTCTGTGTCTTTCCAGCTTGGGGAATTCTCTAGGATAGCTAAGCAGTCAACTCGCTATTTAGAGAACGTTTTCCTAATTCTACAAAGGTTGGATAGACTTGATGTTGCCTTCCAGGTACGTTTCAGAGTGCAGAAATTAAAACCCAATGTGACTGAGATTGCATCTTCTTGAGCAGCTACCTTTTCTGCATGATCCAACATGGCAGTTGAGTTCAGCTGGCCAAGTCGTGGTAACGGTTCTTGACTGTACATGCTGTTGGTGGACCTTTGTGTTGTAGGATGGTAGAGCTGGCTTCCTCCCTCTTCAGACAGATCTGGAATCAGTTGACCTTCCAGTGGTATTCCATTTTTTCACTTCATCTTTTGTCTGGAGGAATCAACTTGTATTATGTTTAGAATTAAAATCACATCTTTACTCTAAATGGGAAAACAATACAAAATTAAAGGTTTAATTAAGTTATTTGTTTCATAGTGTAAGTCTTCATGAGCGGTGATCATGGAAGCGCGCATTTTTTCACTGTTTGTATTTTAGCCTTAGGAACATAGTTTTGTTGGAAGACTGCTTGAAGATAGCCTGCTGCTTAGGGAGGAGGAGTAGAAGTATTAAATTCTAACAATTACATCCTTTCCCTAAGGTGATCTTTTAGGTGATTTGAATTAGAATACTAGTAGCAATTTGATCAGAATGTGAATACTAATAAAACCAAAAGAGAAGCAGCTTAAACTTCAGGTGGTGTTCCCACTTTCACCTGCCCTGCTTTTTGGGAGGGTTGCTTCAGTGTCTGGGGTAGAGTTTGAGGGGAATTTGAATCAAGAAGCTGGCCAGCCTGGGAAAATCTATCCCTGTCGTTCATACTGCACAACTCTAAGATTTCTGCTGCTAGCAATGTGACTCCTGTAATAACTTTGCTTCCCAATGCCAATTCTCGTTCTGAAAGCTCTGTAATGGGATGCCTTTTAAAAGTAGTTAGGTAACAAGATGAAATCCCTCAACATTTTCCAGTTTGTCATCCCTGGAAGAGAGAAGTTGAAGCTGGCTATTTTAACTTCTTTCTGATTTATTTATACACTGAATCCATTTTGTTGGTGGGAACGCATATTGCATTCTGGCATTGCTACTTCACATATGGCTCGAGAGGCTCAGATCAGGTTCCTGAACATGGAATTAATCTCCTTCTCTGGCTATTTCTGCATCCTTTCCATCATCCTGAACTGTATCAGATCAATGCTAGGTTTCTACTGGATTAAAATTTAGAAGGGTCTAATAATGTTAACCTTACCTCCCAGCTTTCTACATTAAAGGTGTTGAGCAGTGCTTTTGGGTCTCGTTTCTAGAATGTGACAGTCAGTCAGTGGAATAACATGTTATAGATGGTAATACTTAATGTTTATTAGAGAGCTTAGGCTTTTTTAAAAATAAATTTAAGTAATGCTATTTATTTTCTTCACAAAATAATCCTTTGCTGAAATAACACTATGCATACTGGCAATTGCCCTCATAGTAAATCTTTAGAAAGAAGTTTTTGTTAATCAGTATTTAGTTGTTTGAAATATTTAATAGATGAACAGTGTTGAGACTGATAAAAGAGAAGGTGAATTTATTCAGTTGAACTGTGTTGTCAGTATTTCCCAAAAGTATTGTAGGGCTCCTTTTTGAAGATTTAAGCATTATATTGATCCACAAATATACATTGAAGTGTAGCTACTTGGCTCTTTTTTTATCAAACTGCTGAATCAGTCTGCTTTGGCACCCAAATACTAGATACTCAAGTGAGGGACTTAAGAATGTTGAAGATTAAGTCTTCCAAGATTACTTTCAAATCCTGTTTCCTTCTTGGCTGCTCTAGCAGATTGCAAACATGACTTCTCTGCATTTAGTAACTCTATACATCTCTTAACTGTTTATGTGCAAAAATGTATGGGTACAAATTCTGTGATAAAGGGACATTAGTCAATAAGTCATACCAGATGCTGCCTGCTCCCTGTCTGCTAATCTAAAAAAGTAGACTCACATGGACTAGCAGTTGATCTGGAATAGGTGACTATGTAATTATGTTGCTTATCTGTTGTTTCAGATTATTATAGAATGTTTGTATGCTTCACGTCAGAGGATGGGCAACTCTGTAGCTTACATCCTCTTGCTGATGTCTGCGGTGCTCCCTTCTGTCTAACTCCCTTCTGTCTAAAATGGGATGCCTCCATTTTGCCTAACGGGATACTTGTTTTGGTAGCAATTGGGCAATGGTTGAGCAGTGCGTTCCCAAGCCTTTTCTCTGCCGTCTTTATTATATCTGTCCTTAAGCTTGGATGTAAGGTAGAGCTAGCTGACTTGGTATCGAGGGTTCATAGCGGTTCCCTGCATAACTCTGAATCTTCCTATAATGCAGGAGAGCATTTGCCCCAAAAAGAGCAGTAGTAATGTAGGCTGTTCTCATTTTCACCAGTGCTATTTTATTGGTGATAAATGTCTGTGAAATCTGTATAGCTGATTATTCAGCAAATATCAGTTTTAGTGGTACACAAAGGTAATGGTCTGATTTTTATGAGGAAAATGCACCTTTGGAATCAGTGTGAAAAATAATTCACAAAAAATCATTAGATTAGGAGATCCTTAGGATCCTTAGAGAGAAGGACAGGAACTTCGGAAAAACACGATAGAAGATCTCTCTCTGTTAGGTCTCTGGTTTTGAAGTGTAAAGCTCCTATGGGTGCTGCTGGAAGTGTATACCTGTGCAGGGAAAACTCTTTGTCAGAAAGTCAGTTCCTTGCTGTTTGTCTTCTGAGTTGCCAAATATATATATTTATTGCTGTATATAACAGAAGTGGGAGCTGGAGGACTCGAAACCCTCAGGTTTCTAACTTAAGTCTCTAACTTTCACTGTCAGGATATAGAACTTCTTCCCTTGTTTCGCAGCTGTCAATACAAAAGATTTTAATTTTCATCTGTAGTGTTCCACTGACATAAAAATATAATTTAAATATAGTATTGAAATCCATGGTGGATTTATACTTGTCACTGCTTTTTATTGTCTTAGTCATCACTCCATTTCTTGGCTGCTTCAAAAGGGCACCACTAAGAATCGATGCTATTCTTTTTCACTTTATTTATGAGTCTTGTTCCGAAGCATTACTGCTTGTCTCAATCTGCCTTTTCCGGTATCTGTAACTGAAAGCCACAGCTAAACCTTTCTGTTTTTCCAGGAGTTTTATGCAACTGAAGTCAGATGCTGGGAATTTGGACTCTCACATTACCCCTCTTGGTCCCCTCCCTCTATTTCATCAGGTCCATATCTTTGGGTTTGGTGGCTCTTTTGAAAATGCCAAAGAATTTTAGGATGCTCATCATGTCATGGCCATGGGAGTGGGGTTTTGCCTCCAGGCCGTTCCATCTTGGTGGCTGCACAGCTGTTGTTAAAAGGATGGTGGTACTTCCCTCTTCTGAATCACAGTCAGCTACCAGGCGGTAGTATTTTTGTAAATAGTACAGTAAAGTCCCTAGCTCGATTTCACTGAGGTTAGTGGAAGTGTTTCTCTTTGGTTGTAGGATCTTTTGTTCGGACTGTAGGTTTTCAAGGAGATTTAATTGTTCATATTAGTATGAACTGAGATGATTTGAACCCTGCTGTTTCAGTATTTAATCAAGTAACAAAACGCTTACACTTCACAGTGGTGCAGCATGTTTGGGTAACTGCCATGTCACTGAAGTTATTCCAGTGTAAAATTGATGAGCTCTAGTGTAGAACCAGGTCATGAATATTTTACCTTTCTACCGTTTTTGTCACTGAAGTACGATAGGATGGAACAAGGAAGTGTCATCATTTTGGCATCAGGATTCTCTGTGTTTTCTTAGTATGACTTCCACTACAATAAAATAAAGTACTATCACTGGTTGTCTTATTTTGTGCCTTACAACACTGGCTGTTCTTACAAAAGCTTGCATTTCTGGTTTTGTATGATTTCATAAGAATCCTTGTCTGTATTAGAAAAGGTAAGATGTTGGCTTCGGTGGTAACAAAGGAAATTTTGGTAGTATAAATGCTAAAGATTCAAGAGATGAAAGCAATGGAAGAGATACTGTTTAAAAAAAACCAAACAAAACCAAACAACCTTATGAATTTTAAACCATTCTTTATTTTTTAGTGTTGGGAATAGCCAGAACTTCAAAATCTTTCTAGATTTTTAAGTTCTGGCTATTCCCATTCTCTTCAGATCACAGGGAGTTGGAGTGACTTAAGAAGAGTTACTGGAAAAAAAATCTCTCAAATGCAGTTTCTACTGGTGGGTTCAGGTTATGCAGCAAAAAGAGGGATTGCACAGATTTATCTGTGGGGTATTTGTATAACAGGACAATTCAAAGTTACGCCTAGGTAAACAGAGAGGGCTTGGCAGAGCGCATGTTTATTGATGGTGACAGGTAAGACCAAAGGTACTTTCACTGTAAGGTGTTGTTTAAGTAACTTTGGGACCAAAATTATTGTGTTTCCCTTTTGTAACAAGTAACTAAAACTGGCACTGTTGGAAGAGATTAGAGAAACAGTGAACAGTTTTTTTATTATTATTATTAATCTTATCTAAAATGAGGACTTTACTGTGCAGACAATTTGAATAGCAGGGGATACATGACGTTTTATAGCCTGCACTGTAGGATAGACTCTGCATTTATTACTAAGCATGTGATGGAAAACAAGATAATATTAAAAGTATGAAAAGCACATCCAGCAGGTGATTGGAAAGAGACTAAGGGGTGAAACTCTCACTGATCTGTCTTATGACCTGAGTTCTGGATATCTAAGCTGTAATGCAGTATTTTAAAAACATTGCTGAAAAATTAAAGGAAATTAAAAATCATGGGTTTATTTTTTCACTTAAAAAGGAGAAGTCTTATAGTTTACTTGCTGGAGTAGCAGAAGATGCTGTCAGCCTCAGTTTTTTGTGACCAGCTTAGGAGACTGTGGCTAAAATCACCACTAAGCCTGCCCTGAGGTAATAGTCATTGTTAAACCTCAGTGGGCTGAATTGA
Organism: Chionis minor; assembly: GCA_013398295.1. Lineage (NCBI taxonomy): Eukaryota > Metazoa > Chordata > Aves > Charadriiformes > Chionidae > Chionis > Chionis minor. Next base: position 906,434 of record VZSF01002465.1, read on the forward strand.
CAGCTGCTACCCAGAAGAAATCTCTGTTACGCTTTTGAATCTCTAATCTTTTACAAGGTTATGTGCATTCGGGTCTTCTACATATCTCAGATCATTCCCCGATTGATGCGTCGAGTGTAATGACCCATAAATATCTTTGCTTTGTGCTGTGCAAATCATTTAGCGCTAAAGAAGTTGGGGAAGAACAGGTCAAAAGTAATAGCAACAGCATGGCTTCGTTTTGGTCTACATGATAAATGTATTACGTGCATCCTGTGGAACTGTGGAATTGTTACTGGGACCTGCCACAGAAGAGGAAGAACACAGCTGACTGCCTTTAGTATGTTCCTTACACGGCGCTGAACGTGTCGCGTGGAGAGCAAGAGCCTGTGCTGATGCAGGAGCTGACCTTAACAAAGGAGAAAATAGTTTTAAAAAAGTATGAATCTTCCTAATGTCTTTATGTAAGACCACGGGGAAAAACTTACTTATGCCTGGAACATGATAGTCTGTCTCATTTTGGCCTGGTCTGCTGTTTTACTTCTGTTGAGCAGTGATGCAAGTCCCTCGGTTTCAGTGGTGATCTGACTTTGCCAAAGGAGTTGTGTGGATGCGAGGCACACCCATCCTTGTTATTTACATGTTTACATTACTGTACCACTTGGATAGGTGGGAGGTGAGGATCCATCTGTGTCCTCTATGAAGAAACAAAGTGCATGGGAATGTGTGCAGTGATGGGATAAAAGGACAATTGAAAAAGAGAACTGGGAAGAGCTGGCAGTCTGTAGCGTAAACCACAGTTACAAAAATCCAGGTTTTGAATCAAGACTTCTTGCTTGGATGGAAAAAGAAGTAGGTATGTTGTGAAATTTTGCCTCTAACTTCACCATTTGTGTCCATTTCAACATGAAAATGGTCTGTTTTCTGTAAGCTCTGTTAGTAGATATTGTTTATCACAGGGACTGATTGTAGAAGATAAATAGGCTGCATTAATACACAAATTCATATACACACTACATCGAATGTTATTACATATTTCATTGGTAACTTTAAAGTGTCTCTTACGAAAGTTCATATTGCTAGTGAGGATGACCTTGCTCATCAAGCAAAAATCTTCCCAGTTGCATGCATTATAAATTGCAGTTGGCTCCTCCCCACCCCCCTTTTATCTATTTGTACACCAGCTACACTGTTTCTGAGACCTGGGAAATTCCATGGTTTTGTATTTCCTAACCATGAAGCTCATAAGCCACACACAACAGCTTTGTAACATGTAAATTAATGTAAAATTCAAAAAAAGAGTGGTTTTGTACGTTCAAAGCTGTTTAATGTTTGTCCTGATTCGAGGTTAACATGAAAAAAACAAAAAAATCAATTGGCAGTTTGTCTTTTCCAATTATTGTTAAATGAACTTTTCAGTATAAATAATTTTTCTTTTTTTTGCAATTTTTCATTATTTGGAATATTTAATGGAAAGTTAAAATCGAGTAACAATTGCAAAATAAGACTTCTTAAGAAAAAAACCACAAAACCAAGACAAGTCACAAAAACTTTCTCCACATCATTCTGGCATGCAGTATTAGTTGTAATTCTGCCTGTTTTGTTATGGTAAGTGCCTGTTCTGTGTTCAGCCTGATATCGCCAATTGAAAAGGTTGGTTCACTAGAAGATTATATACATAAAGAAATTTATATAAATACAATATACAACTGTTCTTTCATGGTCTTCATTTCTTTGAAAATGTTCATTCTTTCCCTTGATTTTTTTCATTCATGGTATGTGACATTTTCTATAGTTGTTTTTTACTTCTAATGTGTGAATAAGTCTTTCAGAGTCAAATACAGGAAAAATGTAGGCATGCTTTTTTAGATGGCATTCTTGTCTTTTTATTGCTCATTTATGTCAGTTTTCAATACCACTCATGTCTAACTCTGACAGAAAGCCTTGGAAAATGTAAGAAAATTATCTGGATGGGGAAAACATTCATTCTCCTCAATGCAGCTCTTCTGGAAACTCTTTTTCTTTACCACAGCCTTTCTGCGCGTCAGAAGGCGAACTTTGTACAATGGGGGTACTTCTCCTCTGCCTGGCGGCGCTCCAGAGGGGAGCCATACGTTCAGATTCTTCCATGCCTGGTTGAAAGTCAGCTGAGGAAGTTTCAATCTTCCTGCTAGGCAACACGGAAAGGTCATTGTGCTCTTTTGGAGGAAGGAATTGAACCTAAGGGTTCCCAGTGCCACACATAACTTTGTTCATAAAGGCAGCACTTTGTTTTATCAAACATGCACAGTTTGTCTTCCCTTTATCCCCACTTTCTTCTTTTTTTCCCTCCTTTTTCTGCTGCTTGTTAATGTACATGCAGTACTTGCCAGTTAGTTTGATTTTATTTAAGTAACTGTTATTTGCCTCAGGGCTGTATTGTTGCACTTGGGAAAACAAAGTCAACAACATGGTTGACTTTTAGATAGACCGTAAGCATGAACCAGGGATAAAAGAAAAAAGAAAAGAAGGAAAAAAAAAAGGTGTATCTGTTCCATACAAATTATGTAAACCTGTGAGTAGTATTTGCTAGAATATAAATTTATTGGAGGTTATTGGTTAGTAAATTGTGAATTATTTCACATGTACGTCCTACTTGAACAAGTGTGTTTCATCCTAATTATTTTGAATGTTTGGTATTCTTAATTACCGTAGTTGTCATATTTATTCCCTGTACTCCCCCCTTCCTGGTTGAAACCCATGTGGTTTGCCTAAGAAGAGAAGATAATTAGTAACACAGCAATAGTACATAGTTTTAAGCAAAAGTGACCCCTGCTCTAATTCTTAATGATTTCCAGATTCAGAAGTATATGCTATTTTTCCGAGGGACATGATTTCCTAAATCCTAGCAAAACGACTTTCTGAATGGCTTTGTGAGAACGCAGGATTTACCTTGCGCCTTGCTCACTGGGTTGTCATGAATGGTAAAGTTAGTATATGTGTCAATGATTAACTCAAAGTAAAATTTTGAAAGTAGTTCTGTCTGGACCTTTGCATCCAGCTGATGTTCCAGTGGTGTCTTAAAATTACCCTTCTATGGTTACTAAAGCCTCTATAGATTTTATGTGGAGATGAAATTACATCTTTCCTAGGAGATTTTTTCCCCAGGCTGAATGAGGCGGTTGGAGTAAATGCCAGTGGTAGCCTAGATTCCCTGCCAGTTCAAATCCCCATTACTTTGCGTTGGACGCGATGTACCACGATGGACGAAGGGTCCATGTACCCTCCCAGTGTCCCTTGGCTGCTGTGCAGCAGGGCTTGCTCTGGTTTTGCCACCCATGGGAAGCCCGTGCTGAGCTCTGCCTCTTTCTCTCTGCAGCTCCCAGGTGTAGGGCCTGTGGGTAGCGTCACTGAAGCTGATTGCACATCAGCCGCCTGTGCAGTTACTTGCCTTTGCTGAAGTCCCATGGCCCACGATTCTGTTTCAGCCCCCTCAGAGCCATCAGTCCCTGCCCCAGAGACGCTGCAGCAGGGCTGGTCTCCAGCTCCCCACAGCCCTGCCCTGCCTGGCCATGGGCCCCACTGGGCTGGGTCCATGCACGAACCCATGTCCCAGCCCAGTTCCAGCCTGTCCCCATCCCCAGGGAGGTGCTCGATGGCTGGGTCTGCCCCAGTCTCCCCTAGCTGTCCTGTTCCTGGCTGGGGTGGTGGGACAGGCTCTGGTTGCCAGGCCCTGCTGTCCCCTCCCTGGGGACCCCCTAATGCCCCCAGCACACAGGTGGCTGCTGGCTCCAGCTGCGCCCCGACATGAAAAAAGTTGACAAAAGTCCCGCAACAAGACTTTCTCCCCCAAATTTCTTTACTTTGGCAAACATTTCAGCTGCAGTGTTGTTGGGTAGCCAAAGACAAATGCAGAAATACGGCAGTAGTCACCTAGATTTCCTCTTTGTTTTGCTCGAGATAGATATGATCATTCAAATGGTCCCTGTCCTTTCTTATGCCTTTTCCTGGCACCAACATAAAGTCATTTATCCTTCTTGGACTAGTTCAACCAGAACACATTTCCATTTGTTTTCATTTCTTCTGCCAGACATGATCTGCCTTCCAGCTGCAGTGGGACAAGGTCACTTGAACATTTCACTCCGTCTTGGGTGATTTGTTCACCCCATTGCTTGTGGACCCTAAGTTGCGCTGTTACGTTGTCCTCTTTTCTGCCTGGCACTGGACATCGGACTTGGCAGACTACTGGCTGAGCCATGCTGCAGACGCCACGTATCAGTATGGTGCTAATTAATTCTCTGATGGTGAGAACCAGAGAGAGCAGTGGCAGAAAAGCCATGTATTCATGGCTAAAAAAGTGCAAGAGAACTGTAACTTGTGTGTACAAGTGCACTTACAGAAAAAAAGCTGTTGAAAAAGGCAAAGAAAGTTATGTTATCCAGTTCTACAAGAAGGAGAACTGGGTTTGGAGAGTTTGAGTGACTGGACTGATCATAAGTTAAACTAGTTAAGCTTTTGTAGCAAAGAATGAAGATAAACAAATTGGTTTGTTTATTAGTAGTAAACACGGCTGCCACAGTCTTTAATAATAGCATGTGCAGCCAGACGATTTTCCATTGCAGTGGACTAAAATTAAGAGATGATGTTAACCTACTGTAAACACATAAACCATTTATAAAAAATAGGAGAACATTGGCTTTCAAAATGAGGGAAAAAGAACTTTTTGCTGCAACTATTAAAAATTATTGAAAGGATTACTCTAAAACAGTTACAACTTCATGGCTATAAAACTTGGGGTGAAGATGTGACACCTGTCTTCGAGAGCTTCTCTGTTGGCTTTGGCATAGCAAGGCTATTCTCACACGTACCTCTAGGACATGTGGCTACATGTGTTTGATAGGTGGAGCTGTGATGTTTAGGTGCTGAGCATCTCCATTACATGAGGTTAGCAAAGTTGCCTCTTGTGTATCTGCTTCTGCTGCTGACGTTCAAGTAACATAGAGGAAAAGGGGCACATCCTCTTTGGATAGAGTTCAATACAGGAATGAGAGGAAGATGAAAGAGCGCATAGAGACTGGGGCATCAAAAAGTTGGAAACACAAAGAAGGAATGGTGATTTGACTGGCAAAAAACTGAAAGGGGGAAGAGTCGGTGGGGTGGAGTGGAGCAGGAGACCAAGAATAGGACATTTAGAAGGAGGAGGTGGGGGGGGGGGGGGGAAAGGAAGGAGAGCCACAAAAGACCAGAGAGTTGCAGAAGAGGAAAGAGAAGAGCTGAAGTAATGGTGAAGAAAGGACTTTGGAGAATACATGCTGGAAGCCAAGCCCAAGAATACTTGGTCTGCATACAATATTCCGGTTCAAAAATACATTGAAACTGCAGACAGTGTGTGTCATCCTCCTTTCGTGGTTCTTCTCTGTAGAAGATAAAAAGCGGTTTTATTGCCATTGTTTGCTTTGTCAGACAAGTGGTAGCACAAGCAGCCCCCAGTCTCTTATCTGAATAGTTCAATATTTTTTTCCCCTCAGTTTTAAGTTAAAAGTCCTTGCAAAAATACTATATGATTACAAATCAAGCACTCTGACTTGGAATAGGATTTGGTAGTATTAAAGATGCAAATCCAAGATAAGAATTTCAGCAAATTTTTATGGTTAGGTCTGGCCAAAAGAGTACAAGAGTGGGCGTTTAAAACAGACTAACTAGGTGTTAATGGCACCCATTAAAATTTAACTGTGGGATTTGAAGGGCTTGTCTATACTTGCAGTTACAGGATTCCTTGGGTGGAGGAGTTGCCTCCAGAAGAATGGTTTATTTCTGTTGATCTTAATCCACTATGATCTAGTTTGTCCATTCAGTTTAAACTGGAATAACATAAGGCGATGGTGTTCATCAATTTAGGTGAGGTTAGTTTAAAAATATCTTTTTAGATTTGTTTTGTTTCTTGACTACTTCAGGAGCGGGTGGGTGCTCCCTCTTTTCAATTTATTCTGTAGCAGTGAGAAATAGACATATCACTTAAAAAAAAAAAAAGGAAAAAAAAGGAGAAAAAGTAGCATTTATGAAATTGCAAATTTAAAAAAGTTACAGCAAAGTTCCCGGATCATGGAAAACAACATTTGTGCCAGGAGCTAGTTCAGAGGAATCTTATCTGACTCCTAGGCAGCATGGACCTTGTTAGGTGCCCGCTGAATGCATGAGGATGAGTATATGGCTGAGCTGCAGCTTTCTGTCTCAGTTCCTTCCCAGACCAGTTCAGGTTTTTTTTCTGTTTATGGGTCTTGCACAATAGTTACTAGGATGATAAAATCCTATGCTAAAATTAGTACTGGAGGGAGAGGTTCTTTGGGAAAATTTTCTGGAGAAGGGACTTTGCTGTTTCATTCTGGAATTACATTTCTCTTTTATGATCCCATCACATAACAAACTGGATTTTAATTTTTATTATATATAAAAATTATTAAAGTTATACTAAGTCTATATTAAATATAGATATATAAATTCATGTTAATATATATTAATTTATAAATATATATATGCTCTTGGGCAGACACTGTGTTGCTTCATCTTGCTTTGCTTTCTATATTCATTGCTGACGAACTGGGTGGTCCAAGAAGTACAAATGAAGCTGTGAGATTATTTTCATTTGCTTCCTTTAACCTTTTCTCTGTGGGGGCTTTTTTTAAAAGCAGTTCTTGCACAAGTGTTGCCTTAAGATAAAAAAGAAAAAAAATGATGTTTGCAATGGCTGTCTGTTCCTGTGGTTTTTGAGTACTTAGCACAACCCAGGACAGTCAGTGACTACCACAGTATAAACAAACTAACACAGAAATACAATAAAATATATTATCTTTTTCCTGTCTTTTACCTCCTAACTTTCCTGCACCCCACTTAGTAGTGTGAAGGCAGACAGAAAGGTGAAATGGGGTTCATGCTGTAGTGCAAACCAGGACCTGGTCAAGTGATGGGGCAGATGCGGCCAAATTCACCATCACAGGGCAGTAACAAACTGCTTATCCAGTGCCTACAGGCACGGACAGAGGACATGCTGTCTGTAGGGAAGTATGTGAATGGCTTTGCCATCTTTGTTATTATTCCATTTCATATAACAATACTTAGTTTTAACTGCCTATTTATTTAGCTGTGTTCAATGCAAGATAGAGATTTTCCAGTGTATTCACAGAACACTGTAAGAGCATTTAATGTGGACACTAGCTAGTGCTCCGTTGAACTGGTAGTTTCCTAAGTATGTGCAGCTAAAGACCAATGAGTATGTTACTGTTTTTCATTTATCATCACTTTATTTTTGATTTAAGTTTCAGATTTTTTTTGTTTTCAAGGGAATTTATTTTGAATGTGGGTGTGTGTGTGTATTTATAATTTTTCTTTCTGAAGATGTGTAAGCTAGCCACTTTGAATGGGCCGCGAGCTTCTGGTTGCTGTTGGTACCCATGACTCATCTGTGTTATTTTTAACATTGCAAACATGAAAGTATTTTTTCCCAGATGATTCTGAATTCCGTCCCCCATGGTTGAGTTTTTCATTTTGTTTACCATAAATCTGTGAACTTAGGTTATATATCTGTAACCCAGCAAGCTGCCTAGAATTGAGTATTTTAACAATTGCTATTGTTGTGTTGTAACTGGAGCTGTTAATGTAGGGTGACATTCTTGCCCTTGGTTAGTCAGTAGGCTTTGTGCAGCTGTTCCGGCAGGGATTTGGGGAGACAAGATCCATCACACCTACAGTGCCTATGACTCCCTTAAAACAAGTAATGTCTCTGCTATAGGCTGTGGGATTAAAAAAAAAAATCATGGACAGAATTATGCTTGTAAACACATCCGGAGTCCTGCTGATTAGCTTCAGGTCTTCACTGGACTGACTGAACCAAAGAATTAAAGACAGACTTGGGTTCACTTCTTTTAACCTCCCTAGGAACATTGTCAGAGCCAATCTTAAAATTGTCCCTTCATAAATAATCATATTTTCACAGAAGCCAGAACTTCTGCTGTGACTACCATTCTAAATAATGCTTTGCAAAATCCAGCTTTTCTGAATGAGCTTCCTCGCCCTCAGTGGCAGTGTCATGTGTGTCCCTTGCATGTTTTGGAGGCAGTCCTCAGCACTGCATAATTGGTTCAAGAAAATACTGATCTGCCTGTGAAACTGGTCTCTGATCCTGCCTTTAAGCTTTGTAATGCTGATAAATATTGTATATTTGCTTTTTTGTGATGGTGTACAACCTCAGTAAGCCTTTAGCCAATAAATGTTTGCCTTTGCAAAGATAGTGGTGGCAGGCCTGTCTGTTAAACAGCTTTTTCATTCTTTACCTTTTTATTGTTAATATTCAGTAATCTTTAGTTCCCTAGTCATAAAAGTGTAGTGTTTCAAAAATCTCTTCTAGCACAAGCGTCCTGGATTTTTGCTTGAAAAATCTTCTGCAAGAAAGACTACTCCTGCTCACTGGTTTGTAAGTTACAGACCACTGCTGCAGCATCTGCCCCCATCACTCCTTGTTTCAGGTTTATGGTCTGTGTAACTGCAAATCTAGTCTTCTTTCATGAGACTCACAGAAACTGATATCCTTGTGGTAATCTAGGTGTAAGAAATATTTAGTCCCATTCTGGCATGGGGACAGTTCTGGGAGATCTCTGTGTTGCAGCTTTGCTGGATGATGTCTGTACGTGGTTCATGGGACATCTTTGCCAAAGAGAAGTTTCATTCATACCTTCTTCATTTTTTTAAGCAGAAAATCTTGCTGATTTTCTAGGGGATCATTTAATCAGGTCTGCTATTTCTCTGTAGCTGTACTTTATGTGAAAGAATACAAATTTCATGATGTTTGATTTGCTGCAGTGAGTGGAGAAAAAATCTTGATGGATAGAACAAGCCAGTTGTTAACAAAATCCCACTCAATTGAAAATAATTTTCTCTCCACCCCAAGCTGTAATCATACTGCTCCTACAGTACTGTAAAATCAAATACTTCACATCTTGTCAGCATCTTGTGACTGGGCAGACTGTATCTTATTTCATTACAGTCATTTCAGACAGTAATTCATTCGATCCTTTTATCTCAGGCAGTAACTATTTGAGGCTTACAAGCCAAGCTTTGGACTCTTAGCTTGGGGGAGCAGGGGGGAAAGATCCTCCTCTTAAAGGACCGGGAGACATGTAGCGACTCTTAGGTGGCACCTGAGCTCACTTTTTAGTAAGGTAGTTTGGGTAATACAACAGTTCAGCTTGGGAGCTTGGTGCTCAGTGGTTGACCTATGTGACCGGATGCCGTAACCTGACTTCCTTTATGCCTTCCACAGCCTCCCTGGCTGGATTGGCCCTGGACATGTCTGCAAACTGCAGAACAGCTGTTTTGTCCTAACAAACTGATTGTTTGTGGTATTTCTTATATGTGTCACTGCATATGATGTAAGACAAGACTTTGATTTGTCCCTAAACACCATGGTGACATATGAGAGAGAAAAGCTAAACCAGACCTGCTCATCCCAGTCCTCCTGCTGTTAACCTTCACTGAAGTTTGCTCGTGGTTTCAGGGCAGTGGGTCTGGCTCTACCACGGTAGGTGACTTTGTCCATCTGGCTATCTTAGGCTGGATTTAATTCCTGTTGGAATAACAACAGGGTAGGTAATTGGCTCCATAGCTCAGGCTTGGGTCAGCTTCCTTTTGCATGAGTCCTGCCGTGGGTTCTTCTGGGAGCCCCTTTCCTTCTCCATGGTTGTTCCTGTCACCTGGTTTCCTTTCATCAGTTTTGTGTCACAACCATTTGAGCCAGGGACCCTCCTTGACCTGGTACTTGGCTGGTGCTTGTCAGTGCACAAGTCCTTCAGGTCATGTGCAAGGTTCATGAGGTTTCATGATTGTTCTTAGCGTAAGATTTCTGCTTTTAGGATGTTAAATCTCCTTGTACAGAAATACTCTTAATTCTATATTGCAATAATAATAAAAAGCTATTAGAACAAAATCCATTTATAGCCCAGTAATATCTGCAAAGACTAAAAATACATCTTAACTTGGACAGAGAAGCAAGTTTTGGTCTGGCAATGCCGGTGGTGATAATCAATCCCTCTGCCTGGGACAGGCAGGTGGCATGTCACTCAGCCTGCTCCCCTTACTGTCGTCTTGTTTATGTTGTGCTTGTGGTGTCTGTCTTAGAATATGTTAGACTTCTTAAGGTTATATTTTGTCTCCTTTTATAGCACAAATCTCCTATTGAGTACAGATCTTTTAAAATTTAGAGGCAGCCAGGCAAATGTAATAAAATCATCACAGACTTTTGGTGATGATTTTTGTAATCAAGTTAGAGATCAGTCTATATTCTGATCTGGTGTTCTTGCCAGGACTCGGAATTTTCTGAAATACTTGCATTCTAGTTCCATTTTTCATGATTTCTCTCTACCTGCAAAGTAATTTTTGTTTGTGAGCTTGAAGTACATTACGTATTTCAGGGTTCCAAGAGAAAACCGTGATTCTCAGTTTTCTACCATACTGTTGTCCGTCCTTCTCCCATGAGATTAAATGAAATATAACAAGAATTTGAATTACAGGACTGAAGAAAATCAGCTACCGCTGAAGTCAGCGTATGTGTATTTTTAGTCCTGTGAGAACAGAAACTGGTTGTCAAGGTTTTAGTGAATAATTTATGTTTTGCTGAGTTCAGAGTATAGCTTTTAAAACGTGGGAGTAAGACTGTAACTCAAAATGCGGCTACAGAAATCTTTTGAAGCCTTTGGGGATGAAAGGCTCAAAAGGCTTAATTATGTCAGAGCAAGGGGAGGTGGAACTCATAGATGAGTACAGTCACTTCCAGAGGAGAGGTATTGTACAAGTGCGCTCATTTTGCTGTTATAATTGGTATGAAATCTGAGTACCTTTACACTTCTGGATAGGTAACTAAACCCAAAGAAGGACCTTTTGGGGTTATTTGATACAATGATTTTGGAAAGCAAGCTTGCAGTAGCTAGTGTATCAGTGCAGTTTGTGCTGGGATTTGTCAGAGTAAAAGTATGATGTAAGGGCATGACAGGATACACAAATCTTTTGGGTGCTTCCAGTTCTCCAGATCCGAAGGATGCTGGCAGCCCCTTCAAACTCTGGCTTCGTGGATGCCCGGCTTGTGGGCACAAACATTTCAGATTATTGAAGCTTCTCTGCAGTTGAAAAAAATGTAGTATCTGTATACATTGTGTCTGGAAACCAATTTTGGTTGATTTTTTTTTTTTTTTTTTACTTCACCTCATACTGAAAATGTTCAAATGGCTTATTAATTTAAGAGTAATGTAACAAAGGATATGAAATGGATTAAGAATGTTAGTTGTACAAATTAGAAAACTGAAAGTTTGTAAATTTACGTTATTTAAGTTTTTCTCTTCCAGGCTAACATCCAGTTCAATACTTGGGAGTATCCTTTGGTTTTGTTGTTGGGTTCATGAGAACAAATGGAGATATTTTAATATGAGCTAACCATGTAGGTCGTCTTTGTGGTTAGTGGAGAGAAGAAAGTCCTGAAAGAGCTTGCTTTTCTCAATTGCTTATGAAGAAATCTCCTTCAGCTGGATGCGTCTGCACTGTAGATTTCTGCAGCTAGGCGAACTGGATCATGCTCCTGTTGTTCTCATTTTTAAAATTGTCCACAGCAGAGGTATTAAGGAGTAGTCTTAGGAGGTAAAAATCTTGGGGTTTTCATCCTGCTGACTGGAATTGGAGATCAATTATGACCAATGATATTAATGTAATTTTGAATAAGATTTTAGATGTATTACTTCATTGACTTCATAAGGTTCAGTGCTTCAAATGAGATTCAGGATTCACTTAGTAAATTTCAGAGTGCAGAGCATCAGTTGCTTTTTGCAGACTCGTATGGTCACATACGAGGAGGTAATTTAAGTTGTCAGGAAGGCTATTGCTACATGTAAAATGCTATCTCTAAGTACACAAATGTACATTTTGCTATCATTTTTCATTTGTGCTCTTCGTTCAAAACTCTCTAGATCTTTCAGAAAAAGAGCGAAACCCTGCAGCTATTATTCATAGAGGAATACTACCTTAAATGTACTTTATGCCTTTTTTTAAGTGATAGTTCTTTTGTTAAGTAGGTTACCTCAGATAACAGAGCTCCTGACCTTTCACTTTCATTTGTAACAAAAATGTGGCTACTATTTCAATAACTTCCTCTTTGCAAAGGGTTACTTAAATAGAGAAGAAAATTGTGAACTCTCTGAAGTGAAGATGAGTTTTGTCACTAACTAGCAGGGCTGAGATTTATGCACATGCTGGCGTGTTTTGTTCTTTGTATTTTTATTTTTTTTTCAACAGACTACATTTTTGCTCAGTTGCTGGGAGATGCCACTGGTTTTATTTCTGGACTTGTGAAAAAGATCTTGTTCATGACACAGCTCAAGAAGTGTTTATGCTGTAAAAAGTATAGGTAATAAAATAGCCAAAAGGAGGAATTTTTAAAAATTATGTAGGCAGAAAGGCATAGTAGTAGTAAAATAGAGCATGAGCAAAGTAGGTGTCCTCCTTGTTGTTCTTTCCCTTACTCCTTTGAGATTGCGATGGCTCCTTGTTGGCCTTATCTTCCATGCAGTGTTTCTGGGCAATCCGATTCATCCTTATGACTTTGTCTCTCCTCTTCATTATGAGGGTGGTGAGACACTGGAACAGGTTGCCCAGGGAAGCTGTGGATGCCCCATCCCTGGAAGTGTTCAAGGCCAGGTTGGATGAGGTTTTGAGTAACCTGGTCTAGTGGGAGGTGTCCCTGCCCATGGCAGGGGGGTTGGAACTAGGTAATCTTTAAGGTCTCTTCTAACCCAAACCATTCTATGAATCTATGCTCTGTTGCTGTAGTGAAGCTGATTCAGCTATGTTTTGCCCCCTCTCATTTGTATCTCCTGTTTGCCTTGCCACCCCTTGGGTGAAATGTGGTCAAAATTAAATTAAAGTCTCTGTCATATTGATACACAAAATTTCTCAAGTTCAATTACCATTTATCCTGTTTTTTTGTCACCATCGAGAGCGCTTGACAGTTGTTACGGGTGAAACATGCGACTCTTCTCTTGGGCTCTTATTCTGTAGTTTCAGACTACAGAGTGGTTCTGAAACCTTGCCTGCCTTTTTGTGCGTGCAGCCTAAGCTGTCCTCCAGAGGGGTCTGAGTCTTGTACTAACTGCTGTAGTATCCATCTTTGTGCTACTCCAGATGGTGAGCTTAACCAGTTACTTCAACACATGTTTTCACTAAAATCGTCATCTTCCTATATTGCTGTCCTGGAATCCTCATCTTCCACTATAAAGCGTACAAGCTTCTTGTTTTTATCTTTAGTACCACGCACAGCCCTCTCTGCCCTATCATTTCTCATTCCTTAAATTTTCTTGTTCTTCTGACAGTGCCATTTTCAAAACTCCCTTTGCTGTTACTCTTCTATTGCTCTTAATCAGCGACTCTTTATGCATGGCCATGATTTCTGAGAAGTGACCTTTTCTTCTTGAAACCCTAAAATCTCCATCCATGGTGGCAGTTCTCTTGTCTGTGGTGCAGCATGGAGCTGCTATGAACGTGAAGTCATCAGAGGTCCATGGACCTTTGCATATGGATAAATATGTGTTGGGGAGAGTTTAAAGATCCCAGACTCTGGGGGATCAGGAGAGCAAAGGTGTCCCAGCTCCTCCAACACTGCCTTGGTGCCTGCACCACAGAGTAAAATCCCTAACAGGCTGGCTCTGGCGGTGCCGTGAGATCAGATGGCAAGGGGCATTTAGGTGGTTGTAAGTTTATTAAAGAAACAGGTACCTGCTCTTATTTGCATCATCCCCAAGTCCTACTGACCCCTTGTTTAACACTACCACAGGACTTGACAAATTGTTTTTGCATCGTTATCATGGACGATTCAACTGATACTGTATTGCTGCTGTGAATATGGGAAGGAAACATCATTTGATAAAATATGTCATTTAAATTGGTTGTTTACATGTGGAAATTGACTTCAAAAAAGAGTGATAGTTATTTCAGGATGATTTTGATGTGTAAATTAGCACTGTCATTCCTTTCTCTGTATCCTGAGTTCACGGCTTTTACATTTAACTTAATAGCAGCGGCATAACCACATAGAGAAGTTATGTGGTTTGCCTCCTTTATTAGCACAGATAAGAGTGTTTGTTTCATAAAGAGCTGCAATTTTGTGATTGTACCAAAGCTCATGCAAAGCTTTCACAGCTCTCTGTGAAATTTAAAGGCAGAGATAAATTTTGATAGAAACCGTGAACGTGTGTGGTAAGTCTGTGTTAAATGGGGAGATACAGAAGCTGGAGAAAGGTTCATCAAGGTTGTATGCTTTAGGCTCTGAAATGTAGAATAAGAATTTAAGATGGGAAAGATAATTTGATGATCTGGGCCACCTGCCTGCCCCAGGTGGGTTCCCCTCCTGCCCCCAGCATGCTGTTAAACACACATGCAGTTTCCAGTTGCTTTCCACTGCTTTTCCAGATGTTTGTACAGCTGTATATTCTGTATAGCAATACTCTATTTGAAAAGCAGTCACATCTCATTCTTTAAGTAAATAATTTTCTTATTTTCCTACTCAGCATCATTTTGCACATTTCGGCATGACAATTCAATCAACTTGTTTCTTTTTACATGAATGAAAAAATTGCTTTGTTAATAAAGCTTTGTGAAGTGGATTAAGACTGTAGATATTCCTGGTGAAACACAAGATGTATTTGAAACACTTCAACTCTGACTCTGGGTTTGTGTGGTAATCAAGGAAAGTGGTCAACAAAATTTCCCAATTATTGTAGGCTTGTTTTAAAAATAAAATGTGCTCTTGAGGCCTCATCTTCAAATTAAATTAGCTGCAATACTTTAAATGCTGTACTATTTAATTGACTGGAATACTTTTTATTGTAATACTTTAATAACTATTTTTTGGTGTGAGCTGGCATTAGATCTCTGAAAGTCTGAAAGTGGTTTCAGAGTGTGTGTGTTCTTTGTCTTCCAGCAGCACAGAAAACATCCTAGTAGTTATTTTTACATTTCTTTGTTGTGGAGGAGAATCTTGTATTGTTTGTGAAACTGAAGGGAGAACAACGGGTGAGTGTGCTGGTGGAGATTAATGGGGAGCAATATCATATACGTCTGTGGTATAAACATCAGCTAGTGGGATTTGTTTATTTTTTTTAATGCCCAGTGATTCTGATTCTTGTTCTGGTTATCTTGACATTGTGCATAAAGTGAATTAATCGTCTTTACTGTGAGCGTGTTAGAGGGCGTGAAGATAAGAGGCACAGCAAGACCTACTGATTTAGCCAAACTCAGCGTCACAGATCTCTGCCCCTGTCCCCTATTTTCAAGCTGTCTTGACTCTGCTTGTGAGTATGTTCATGTATTTTATACGCTGCATTAAAGCTTCATAGTCTTAGCTTGTACTGAGGAAATGGCCATGTAAACCATGCTATTTAGAGGCTCTGTGTGTCACGTGGAAGCATTGCTGCTCTCCCTCCAGTTCTTCACGCTCTGCAGTAGTCTGGAGTTGGTACAGTCACTGCAAGCACAGGACTTCAAAGGCTGGCTGGACAGTTTGGAAAGGGAACGCCATTCTAGGTCTCCTTTTCTTCTCTTGGGACCTTTCCGTGGATGTATCCCTGTGCTGCTTCTCCAAAGGAGAATGTGAAAAGCGAAGCAGGATTCGATCAAAGGACAGAAATGCACAGAGTCAGTGTAAATCTCCACTGAGTTCTGGGGGCTTGTGGAAAATGACTGCAGTTTTTCTTAGTGCAGCTCTGCTTATTGATGTGACCTGGGTTTACACTGGATTGATGAAGTAGGCTTCAGTCTCATAAGCCTTTTGCTGTTTGGTTAGGCCTGTCTTTCCACTGTGGGACTTCCGTTAAAATTTACTTCAACATTTTAAAATGTATAAACTGTCGTCTGGCATTGTAGAAACCTGTTTTTAATTTGTATTAATCTCTCACTTAAAAAAAAAAAATCTGTTTGAGGTGGTGACTTAAAAAGGTGATACAGCCATGAGTCAACAGGTGCTATGATATGCCTCGCAGCAGTGTGATGTCTACTGAGATAGTTTTTTGGACTACGTGCAGGTTTTACATGTCTTTATAGCTGGACGTTACATTTTCACATGGGTCTTCTCCCTCATATAAGAAGCAGGAATGAAATAATACTGAAAACTGAATCGAACTGGAAAACAGTTATTTTTGGTGATGCTTACTGCTGTCTGTGGAGTTCTGGTTTGTTGGGCTCTTCGCAATAGTGTTAGGCATCTGTCCTGCTATCGGGCTTGAGGGATAGGGCTGCACAAAAGAAAATGCATGAGAAGGTCACTGAGCTTTAGTAATTTTGTTCACAGGAGATTGTGCTAGTGTAATACTTACCCAGGAGTGATTTTCTGGTCAGAAAAGAACCAGATAGGTAGAGCTATAGCACTGTGTAGGACATATATTTCCACATGATTTTAGTTATCCTGAATTGGTTAATTGCTTTTAAAAAAAAAAAAAGCCTAAATAAGAAAGTTGAATGCCGATTCACCTTTTTTTTCCCCCCCTCCCCTTAACTGGAATAGGCCTATGGGTAAATGCTGTTATTTCATTATTTCATTGTATTTCTCCTCTGTTTGTATTAGCGGTTGATTTCTTGTTTTATATTTCAGCTGTAAACTTTCAGGGGCTGGTACCCTTGTTTGATTTATTTTTCTGAACCTTTTAGACCACTCTTTGCTGAGCCTGGAAGACACTAGAAAAATGCTTTTTGAGCTTATTTCATGTGTCATTTCTGATTAGGTGTGAGTTAGCTACTTACAGTAACATTATAAAGTTCTGTCCTGTGAACAAAGTCATTCCTTTGTGTTCCTCTTGATTTTGATGTACGTGCACACACAAATAGCAATTTTCTTCCATACAGGTGTAGGTATCATTGATTTACATACCTGCAAATCATATCAGAAGTATAGTTCTTGGTCCAGTAGTTGAAGATATGCACAGCATCTTCTGTGTAGGATGGTAAACCTGGTCAAACCTGCAGAAATTTTATGCAGCTGAGTTATCCTCCCATGCTTCAGGTGAGGCCAGATGAATTCCTCATCCTGCTTCAAATGTAGATGGAAAGTAGTGGCAGAAAAAAAGGTCCAAGTGAAAATTTGGTGAGTGCAGTTTCTTTTTGAGCCAGATGGGTGTGCAATTAGCAAATTTTTGAATAATTTTAGGACACAAAGCATTTATGAACAGCCTGCTGAGGTTTCCTCTTTGCCTGTGGGGTTGAGGTGCAGTGCATTACAGGATATCACACGCCTAAATGGTGAGCTAATTCCTCTGAGAGTTTAGAATTTTTTTGTGAGGTTTTCTCTGCATGTGGTCTTTAGTTTGATTTTTGAGGTTGTCGTAGCTCAGTCAAAGTCAATGGGAGTTTTCTGATTGCTCCTTCATCTGCAATTACGATTAAACTGACCTCCAAAAATATCAAGAAGTCTTAGGTTCTAGCAAATTATAGTGGTAACAGAAAACAATATTCTGTGTTATGCCCCTGTTCTTCTGTTTCTGGAGGTATCTTTTGATATCAGTCTGTATCAGTCTGGATTATGAATGTTGATGTTACAGTCAAACATGTCTGACGTTCATGCTGTCGTGCATCATCTGATATACCTGGCAAGCAGCCAGTGGGGAAACTAGGAAGAGTTTAGCCACAGCAACCTGGGTCTTCGTAAGACCAGAGTGTGAGTTCGTGCTCCCAGGTACAGCTGTTTTACTACAGTTACCTGAAGTAGCTTCAAGAGTGTTGAGAGTTCATCAGCAGGAGCTTCCTGGGTGCCAGGAGGCAAACGTACTCACGCCATTCAGGCAGCTTGAGCTCCCAGGACTCCAGAGAAGTCTTCTCCAGATTGATTCATGAAGTTCTGCTAGATCTTTAGCTTGCATAGACTCAGGGAAGCTGCGGTTATTTGTTTGCATATAGAATTGGATCTTTTGTTTAAGAAACAAAACAACTGATGTGTGTGCAGCTGGAGGGGAAGGTGCAGCTAATGTTATGATTTTATTGCCCATCTAATCAATTAACAGGTTGTTTTGGGGGTATGAGTCTAAATGTTGCATTTCATTTTACAGCAGGGTAGCAACATATCTTCAAGACAGAGCGTTGTCTTTTGCAAAGCCTTTTACAAGAGCCAATGGCAGAGTAAACAGAATGGTTTACTTGTGACTAAATACTTTATTTTGCAATCCTTTTAATTTCATTGCAAGTATACTGCTAACATGTCAAAGCAATTAATTTCAGATTTTGTGGCCTGTCCTATCTATTTTAATAAATAGACATATTAATCAAACAGATTATCCTGATATATAGTTAGGAAGAGCTGGAGAGTTTCAAAGGTAAGTGGTGTTCCAGATCACAACATTTAAACTTTTGTAATATTAAGTCTTCTCTCATGAATTAATCCGTAGTATTGTTTCACTGCTTTGCTTGCAAGGCTGGGAGGCTGCCAAAGTGGGTCACTGGAGTTGGGTGAACAAACATACATTAAATAAAATGCAGGTGAAAGGGGTGGTATCTGTGGATTCTGTTTGCAGCTGTTGCAGTCAAGACAACTTCATTGGGAAGCCCACTTAAGGGATGACTGAATGTAATGCAAAATAGAATGCTGAAGTTCCCCGGTTTATTTTCGGTCTTTGCCATTTTTAGTATGTGTTTTCCTGCTGCTTTTATAAAATTGAGCACTTCCCAGTCTTTGGTGCATTTATGCCTGTCATCAAATTTAGCTCACATTCTGCCTACTAATTACACTGCGTATTTATTTAAAGAACACTTTTTTTCAGAAAACATTTGCATTTTTATAGCTAACTGCATAACCACAGAAATGATTTGGCAAGTAAAATCTGCAATACAATTTTATGAAAGAGAAAAATATTCTGTTTGAAAAATATATCAGTGATCCTAAGCATTCATTATTTTTATGTCATGAAGGCTGAACCCTAATGACATAGAAGCCAACGGGAGCTTTACTTAGTAAAGGTTAGCTGTTAACTTCAGTGAGGTCTGAGTTTGGTCTTATTTGACTGTAATTCCCGGAAAACCATGTGATTTCTAGTTCATCCTCAGCTATTGATGCATGTAGTCCACAGCTCAGTAAAAATAGAGCATGAAGGGGCATCAGATATTAGAATAAATGAGCAAAACTCTTTTTTCTGAATCAGCTTTGTAATCAGACCGAATGTGTATGTGGCCTTTCACCCCAGAGTGTAAGAAATGTGATTGTTTTTCAGAGGAAAGGAAACCAGAGAGGGACTTAAATTCTTCACAGAGTAGTTGGAGCAACTAGAAAAATTAAGAGAAGACCTCAACTGAGGTTCGTATTCCATTGGTATTTAAATGAACAATGCAAAGGTCAGGATAGGAGTAGGTATGAATTGCTTCCATAACTATGTGCATATATGATCTGACGTGGCATATAAAATGAAGCTCTGTAAGAGGTGATGGCTTGCCTGATAGGATTATGCAGAAGAGGAGTCATGTTCCTCTCCCTTCAAAGACCCTTGCCACGTCAATGCAGACCTCATCAGAGGTGGCAGTAACTGAGTGGGATACATTTTCTGGAAAAATACGGGTCAGATGGTGCCAATTGCTGAATATTTCTATTTGCGAGTGTAGCAGTTGATTGTGAGACACGCTGGGGAAGACCAGTTTCTCCTCACCAGTGTCCTTTTCTGACAGCAGCTGGAAGTGGATGCCTTGGTAGAAGAAGAAGGACCTAGCCTAGTGGTACTTTTCCCATCCTTGGGTGGTTTGTGGCTAAAAATACTGCAAACAGTGATGGGAACAGCAGCACATGATACCAGCTTTTCTTACGGGGTTTAAACATAAATAATAAATATTTTGGGTGTGAGCATTTTCCCTTAGCTTTTTCTGGTTGCTGATGGGTATTTTTCTTGCGTAACCTAACTTCCTCTGTAGCACTGCATCAGTTCCAGATTTCAGATGTTTAGGAGTGCCATAGTGGGAAAGCAGAACTTTGTGCCTTATATTTCTCTCTGAAAAGCAGCATTAGTATATATGCAGTGGTAGCATCGTTCATGCCCCTTTGTATGTGTGGAACGCATCAGTGGTAGTTGAAACTTCACATCCGTGAGCCAGGTGAGTTGGAACTGAAGCTTGTCACAAAGTGGGAAGAGTGATGGCAATAGGCAGTAAGCGGGAAAGAAAAATGAAGGAATTTTACCTGAATGAAATAAGACTTTAAAAGAGGGGTTTAGGTTTTCATTGTTTTTAAGAACTGAGCCTCAGTTAGGCAGTGCATTTCAAGAGTTTGTGCCTTACTTATGAATTGCTAACAATAGCCATTTTTGCTTGCATTTCTTAAACAATGGGATATATCCTTTGTGTAAAAATCCTTGTCTGTCCTGCTACCTCTTGTTTTTTTTTTTTTGACAGTTCTTCAGTGTGAAACCCCACCATTACATCTATCCTGATTTCTCTTATCCAGATTTCATTACCTAGACTCATCAATGTACTATATATGTACACATTTTTAATTCTTCCTTCTCATGTGTGGACCATGCCTGTCCCTTGCTCCTTGCCTTTACTATCTTCTTCTGTATTGTCTAAACTGTGTACCTTACCGCTCTGTCTCCAGTTATCCTCTTAATTTGTATTTGGCTGACAAGGCGTCCATTCAGTCCTTCTAAAAAAAGAAGTAATGTGATACTGTCTCCAAGGCAAGCTCCTGCTAACTGCTAGGGCTATTCCCCAAGCTGTCCTGATAAGTGAACACCAACACGGACATAAACAAGAAATGTTACGAGTTCCGATTTCATAAATCCAAGGGGAAGCTGATCAAATTAAAAAAATGTCAGAGGTAGTAAAATATAAAATGTTGCTTTGAAGCCTGACAAAAATCTCTTGCTCTTTAAGAACAGCTGATTTAAGATTAGCACCATTATATATTAAAATGCATGAAGTATTCTTTTGAAATCTAAACCCATAAAGCACTATCTGTAGCAAAACATGGTCTGTTAGAGGAAGAAAATACCTAAGAAAAAGTTGGGTTGTCAGGTGGGCTTACTCTGAGAAAACTGTCATATTTACCCAGGACTTTCAGGGGTGAAGATAACAAGAATTTAGTAGAGATCCTTTTGCTGAGAAGCTAGTCTTTCATGACAAAACTAAATGTATATTGCCATTCTAGTTCCGGGTCACTAAATTTTTAAGTATTTAATAGAGGTTTGGTGTGTTTTGTGGTTTTGTTTTTTTAAAAGTTAGAAACTGTTGACAATAACTTGGGAGTTCCCTGTTTTCCTGTAGTTCTTCTCATACAGTAAATTTTGACCCCACAAGAACAGGTCCTGGAACTCTAACGCTTGCAGACTCAATGTTTATCTTGACTGTTGTAGTGGGATTGAATATGCAGAAATACCTATATGAAGCCCCTAAGTTTATTTTTTTGGAGTTTTTTTAGCATTTCTACAAGACCACACCCATAGCTGTCATCTTGTCAGAAACACAGATGCTAATTCAGCCTTGACATTTTTATAGCAGGAAGAATATATGTATTTTTTTATTATTAGAAGTCATTGCCAAAATATGTAGGCTTTTACATGCTGTATGTCTTAATGATAATGTGATGCAATAGGAGACAGTTCCTAGCATAGGTCTATACTCATGCGCTTTACTGTATGATAAAGTTTTATTCACTTCTAAGTTTATCTAATTTACAGTGCTATACAGGATCAAGGATAATCCCAGTTCTTGCTCATCGCAGTGGAGGTTGGACTAGATCATCTTCAGAGGCCCCTTCCAACACAAACTATTCTATGATTCTTCATAACAGAGGCAACTTTCACTGAATCATTGTTTCAGATAGTCAAAATTGATATACAAAGCCTACAGGTAGGGGTAGTTTAATCCCAGCTGTGATATGAGAACTGGTAGATTACATGTTAGTAAAGTTATTCAGTCCTTCCCTAAGGAAAATCCTGCAGTTTTAACTTTCCCAACTTCACTTGTTTGAACTGAGATTTTACCTTCCTAGAGTCTGTTTCAGACTGTGATAGGTTTGTTGGATGTCCCCTGGTTCTTAATTAATGAGTGAGAGTGAATAATTGGTACAGATGTGGAAAGCCTGTGAGAAGTTAAAGTCAAGTTTGCAGGAGCAGAGAGCAAGGCCTCCTAGATAAGGTGTTTCAGCACTGACTGGAGAGCTGGATTTGTCCACTATTTCATATACAGCTTTGTGATTCTGGGTGAGTGTCGTAAACCAAAAGTTTTCCCAGGAGATCATGCTTTAATTATACTCTGTTTTCTGAGTGCGATGTTTGAGATACAGGGTCTAGTTTGCAGAAGGAATATTAGAAATAACAGAGGAAAATCTTTTGTGAAATTAATTTTGTCTTCAGAGCTTGAAAGATGGTGAATTAAAAGGTTCAGTGCTCTGTATTCAGCAACAGCATGAAATATATTATTCAATAACTATTCCTTAAATGAGTAGCATCCCTTCTGAGCAGTTGACAGTGGTCTTGTAAAAAATAATAAATGATCTTTTAATTAAATATCATAATGTATTTTCCCAAGAAGGTTTCACAAAGATTTTTAACTCCACTTTTGAATGCTTCACTTTGCAACCTTAATAACGTTCTTTTAATGCAGATTTTTGGTTTTAATATGAATAGGTATTGTAAATAGAAACAGTATTTTCAGAAAAACTAGTGCATTTATACATGAACAAGGAATAATGCCTGTCAGGGTGTTTATAGTTACCTGGACAAATGTGGAAAAACCTGTTGCCTATCAAGCTGTTCACATAGGCAAACAAATACCAACAGAGAAGCAAATGTAACAGCAATGTAAAAACACGCCTAAGAAATAGAAATTTTTTTTCCAAGTCTGTCACTAGGTGGAAGAAATCCAGACTTTGATATTTTAACCATTAGAATGAAGAAACCAGCACAGAAATTTGCAGCTCGTCTAGAAAACTGAGGGGTTTTGTACTGTTGCGCTCTTCTTGCATTTCCTTACATCAGTGTGGAGAGAAGCGTGCCGTTCTCCTTGTTCAAACTGGTGGCGTCTGGTGCAGTTGCTCAGAGATGGTTTTAGGTTGCCTGCAGGCAGAGAGGACCACTCGGCAGCTTCTCCCCAGGAAAGCATTCAAGGGGCATCGGTGCCGCTTGTTACCTTGGTATAGATGTGGCAGGAAACTCATCCTCTTGAGAAACCCGTCCCGTTTTCAGACGCTGTGATCCATGCAAGCGATAGGGATTTGTGGAAGGGGGCATCAGTGTTAGAAGGATCTGGCCCCTGAATTTGTCCTTTGGATTGAGGAATTATAAGAATGTGCTGTGAGATATCTTAGTTGTGGCGACTGCTTTTTTAGGTCCAAATTTTCTAATCTGGTACCTCTTTGGATGCTGCTGTGTTGTAGTGTATGTTCATAAAGTACATGCCAATCTATTAAGACTGGGGACATCTGTTCCGGTACTTCCCAGGCATTTCAGTTTGTATGTCTGATATAGCAGAATAATGTCTGTAATACATGTGCCTGCAATAACAGGTAAAAGCAGAGAAGCTCAAGCTGATTAATTAGCCACTGAGGGCTTATTGTGATGATCCACAGATCAGATGATCTAGGAAGAAGTGTTTTCTTTCTGCAGCTTCTGCCTCACCTGTATTCTTAAATTACCTTGGCTTAAACAGCACTGCTGCCGCTCGTTTCGTGGTGACGCTCTTTCCTTGCTACTCACTGCTGGTGGAGGAATAAAAAAAATAGACTTCCTGGTTTGAAAAGCTCTACATTTGTACTCAGATGTGTATTAATGCACTTAAAGTTCAAAGCAAACACACACAGAGGCTTAGTTTACTACTTATTGTGAGTTAAATCCAGAGGGCTAGCAGTTTTGCTGGCTGGGACAGCAGAGGGGCTGTTTGCTCCTGTGTTTTTTTTAAAAAGGGGAGTTGCTACTTTCTGTCAGCTGGGAGAAGCCCTGGTCACTCCTTGGCTTTCCGTGTCCTGAAAAGAAAAGAAACTCTGAAGTTTTGAAGGGAAGAATGAAACGGTTTGCTGAAGGTGGAAAGGACCGGAGCGCAAAGCTGGTGGAAGTAATGTGCTGCATGGGTCAGTAACGCGTGCTGCCGGGCTGGCAGGGTCGCAGGGCTGCCGTCAGGAGACAGCAGAGCTCTCCAAGGGGGAACCTCTCTCAACCAGATTTTCAATGGGTTTCCTTCCTTAATTTGGTGCTTTTTTCCTAGTCTGTCTTCTAGTTACTTCATCTGGGGGCTTGATTTGGTTTGTTCTGCTCTGAGCTCAAGCGCACTGAATACTGTTGCACTGTGTTTTCCTCCTAGTGTGCATTTGCTTTTCTGGAAGTGTTTGTTTTTTTAAATAAAAATCACAGTTTTGGGGGTTTTTGTTTGGTTTTGGTTGTTTTGGTTTTTTTTCTCTTTAATCTTGGTGTTTTTCACAACATGACAGGTGACAGCTTTAGACAAATGTGTAACAAGGAGGAGGTCAGGTACAGAGTTTTCCTACGAGTATATATATGCATATATAAAAGGAATGTGGGTAGTAAGCATCACTACTTTTACTTATGTTGGCGTTTTAATTGGAAATAGACTTGAAATTAACAGTCACTGCATGGTCTAACAAAGTACAAGGAAGTGCATTTTTTTTAAGTTTTCTTTAAAGTGGTTTTTTTTTTTTTTTTTCCTGTCACCACAGTAGCATTTCCCAAAATGTAAACTTTTGTGGTAGTCAGTCAAAACTAGCTGAGTTGAGCTTACCTTAGGAAACAACACATGTTGTATACTTGTGGGCTGGAATATTGAATTCTTAGTTTTGAAAACTTGTATACCTTTTAAAACAGCTACCCATAATGGAACAATTACAAGTTGAAAGTATTTCTGGATTTCTTTCATTTCTGAGATCTTCTGTTCTCTACATCTACCAAACCAGAGGTTATACCTTATTAGGATAAATATCTGGTGTCAGAAATGCTGTCTTGCTAGATCAAAGCTGTAGGGAAATGTATATATAGCAAAAAGTTTTCTTAATCTGCCAGGTTTTTTTTCTCCAGTAGTGCTGTTTTGCTCTTTAGTTTGTCTCTTACTCCTCTTTTTTGGGTCCTCAACTAGAATAGGAGAGCGTGGAACTCCAGAGCAGGGAAAAAGCATACACCAGAAGCTTGGAAGATCTTGAGTGTCATGGAGAAGGCATTTAGGGAACAGCAGCTATTCTTTACAGAGCTGAATGTACATGTATACTGCACATCCTACCTGAAGAACTCATTGCCGCAGAGAACTGTGGCTGCAAAAGATATAGGTGTGTTAAAAAAGGATTGAAAAAAATAACGGTAAAAAAAAATATGTCTATGACTGTTAAATGCAAAGATGTGTGTAAGCATGTAGAAAGTCTGTGAGTCATATAAGGGAGGAGTATACAAAGGCTTCACAGGCTTTTGCTTGTCTCGTTTTCTCATTTGTTCCCGAATCTTTGTTTCTTACTACTGTTAGGAACAGCATACAACGCCCAGGATGGACTCTGGTAGAATCTCATGGTGTTTTGAAAGACCTCACTATCCCAGCAGAGACTTGAAAGTCCCTGAATATGGACCTTCTGTGAATTTTTTAATTTTTATCACTTATGTTACCTTTGACCAGTCTGAAACCAGTATTTTTTTAATGTAAAATACAGGATCTGATTTAATCTTCTAGTGATGACAGTAGCTGTAGAAGGGGTCTTGTTTTGCTACCTGATCTCATTGCTCATTCTCAGCCACACTGTGCAAATAGCCCGAGTCAATGAAACAGCTGCAGTTTTGTCGTACGGGGCCTTAAGGGATCTGGCTATTTTAAGCTTGGACAGATGGTCCTGGTCGTAATGCACCACGACTCCTGCTCCGGGGAGCTCTGGGGACTGTGAAGGGGCTCTGTAGCAGTTGTGCTGGCTGGTGACCATACATAGGTTTGTGAAGATAGCTCTGGCGCTGGAGCGGTGGTTAGTGCTTCTATAGCACAGCTCTGTAGAATACGTACGGATGAGAAGTATATACAAGTGAGATGCTTTCTTACCCCAAATTTATTGCTTTTCTTGTTTCTTCTCAATATTTTGGGGCAGTTGTTGATGCTAACTGCCATGCCAGGGAGCAAACTGCTGGCAGCGACTGGGTCCCATAGCTGGGTTAGTGGACATCCCTGTTAATGTGACAGAGGTTTAAAAGAGAGTGCTTTCTCTGACTGAAGCTGTAGCTGATCCTTGTGGGGTGGAACAAGAGTGATATTCCAGTGAAAATGCATAGTGAATAAAAAAGTCTGCTTTCATACAGGAAGAGATTTTCTATTGGTAAATACTTTAATAGTTGCTTGGATTTTAGAGGCTATAAAGGCTCATAAAAAATTGCCTTGATCTTTTTAGTACATTTTAGGGAATATTTGACTTCTAGGAAGTTATGTTTTTTGTAAGTAGTGCTGCTGTCATACTAGTGGGGCTGGAGAAACTCAGCTGGAACTTCTGCTCAAGAAACCTTTACATGACATACTGTGGTGTACTGCAAAAACAATTGCATGCTATTATTTTAATTAGATATTTCAGAGCTTTTACAGGCTATTCTCTTTTTTTAAAATTTATTACATTGCCAATTTTATAAAGCTATCCATAAAAAAAAAATTGCATAATTTGTAGTCTGTTAAACCCTTTTCTTTTTCCTTTTTACCTGCAGATGAGCGGGACAAAGTGCAAAAGAAGACCTTCACAAAATGGATAAATCAGCATCTCATGAAGGTCAGTTGATACTTCTGTGATGTCTGGATGACTGATTACTACAGCAGCGATTGTGTCGTTTATTAAATGTTTGATTTCAGGATACAGCTGCATTGTATGTAATAAAGAAGATCTTAGATTGTGAAATTTATGCATATACTTTGTCTTTGAGGAGTCATGGGGGAGTTGAAATGCTCCTGTCTGATATCGCAAGGTGATATATTTGAATACATGCATTTGAAATTAAAATGAGTCAAAGTTCGAGGGACATGATTGTCTACAAAGCTTGGCTCTTTTCTGGCATTAGACTGTTATGGCTGTAGCACCACAGCTAAGGCAAATGAAATTTTTTTTTTTTTTTAAGTACTATGTTGAGGACAGGGAAATGACCTTGAGAAGGATAGCTCTAGATCATCCGTGGCATCAGTATGCTGCTCACAGATTAAAAATAGAGGCTTTCTAGGGACAAAAGTCACTTTTCAACATCTTTTGAATAGTAGTGAACTTTGCCTCAGGGACAGAGCACATCATTACAACAACATGCACAGCTTTTAGTCAACAGAGAACTAAAAGCTGTGAGTTCACCTTCACTGCATGGCCCTTCAGTTCTAAATTTAATCTGCTGTTTCAGCGCCAGCTGTCTAGCCCAGACATTTCTCTAGAGCAACAGGTTGTATAATTACTTAACACAACTTGCTTTGATGATTTTTTTTCTTTTTCCCCAGAGGTTGAATTAATGTAGAAGTCACATTAAATAAAAATGTATCTGCAAGCTGTCAGAGTTGAGATTTAATTACTAAGCATAGTGTATAACATTCAGAAACTGCTGTAAGGATTTGTTCATGTTCATATTTAGAAAAAAATACTTTTTTTAGGTGGCAACTTAATTATGTCTCTGCTTCTTGTTGCTGTGCTTGTGGGTATTTGAGAAATAGTGGACACTGAAGCAGAACAGAATTTCTTCAGGGATGTTTAAAATCAACTTGGGATGCTTCTTGAATCTTTAGAAGACGCAGAATTCTGGTTTCACATCTTTTTGAAACCAGGGTAGCTCTTGGAAATGATGTGGTTAGGGAGATAGCAAGGCCTGGATATGAAGTTGGTCCCAGTTTTATTTTTAGCAAGAGACCTTTCTCCCAGAGTGGTCTTTTAGTCCTTCACACCATGATTGAGCCAGCAGGAGTGGTCCTTGTCCTGTGCACAAGCTTGCCGTGCACAGGCTGAGTCTGAAGTCACAGGATGGCCTTTAATACAGCTCATACCAATAGGTTTTTCATTGTGGATTTGCTAGACCTAAGGAAATCATGCTGTGCAGAAACACCTGCTCCAAAGACAAGAGACTGCAGACCTGCAGCCTTCCCTTTATGGATTTTACCTCTTATTTATAATATAAGAAATTTACCCATTGCCCAGCAATTCAGACAAATTAAAGAAAAAAACATTCAGGAAGATTGGTGGTACTCTGGCAGCAAAATGCAGTCTCCAAATTAACCACCTCCAAATTAACCATCTCCTCCTAATTGAAAGTAATTGTGGAAGCTACTAATCTTTTCTGAATTAAAGATGTATTTTAAAGATGTAGTTTTAATTTTCTGTGGGAAGCGGAAAAGTCTATCTGAAGCTTTTTCGAGAACGATCCTTTAACATCAGTTTAAAATGATACCCGTTTTTACGGAAGAGCAGTGTATTGAAAATTATATTTCTATACACTGTTATTTTACACAGTTCTAAAACATGCACAGTCATGGTTGCTGTGCTGTCAGCCTCTTGAGAGTAGCTTAAAAAAGATTTAGACTCTAAACCTGTAAGGAAACCAGGGTAAAGAGTTCACATTAAATCCTTCTGACTTGCTTGCCAAGGTCAGTGGCCTTAGGCCTTCATCTTCAAATAGTTCTCAGTATGAGTGATTGTAGAGAGACAGATATATATATATATATAGAGAGAGAGAGAGAGAGAGATACACGTGTGTCTGTACTGCTGGCCTTGATTTTCATGTCAGATCTCTTGCTTTAGAATTCAACTGAAGGATTGTTAACTTACACAAATGTAGTTTGACTGTGGCTCTTCCATCAACTCTGAATTTACGTAGAAACCCAACACTTTGGAAATAATCGATTTGAAAGCAGTTGGTGATACAGTTGTCAAATTTCTGTTCTTACAGCATTGTTTCTAGGGCAGGGACTTCCATGGAAACTAAAATCAATCCTCCAAATCCTTCAAATGCTCTCTCTTAAGACACAAAGGCATATTTAGAAAACACTATATAATGGAGGGAGTGGAAGAAAAGTATTCCCATAAATGGCTGCATTTCTAGCAGAGTCTCTAGACCTGTCCTGGTGTGTGCATTAAGCTGAATTAGAGCCCTAGTTTTCAGCTTCATTACCTGGACTTAATACAAAGTACATGCAACTTGTATTTGCCCATTTGCTGCCAATAGCTTGTTGCAAACAAACAAGGTAGGAATCGGTTTATTTCAGGTATCTCAGCTTTATTTGAGCTAGTTATCCACGCTTCTTTTGTAGGTAGCAGAGAGAACAGGCCCTTTGTCCTGGTTTGAGGTAAAACCACCACACCCTTCTAGGTGTCTCAGACATTGCCCTGCTGCTTTAGGGGGAGATGAATTGTGCTTTCACTCCACTGACTGAAAAAAGGAGGTCAGTGTGCTTTATCTGTTACTGCGTAGGGTACAAGAAGAAGTGGACAGGCTGAAGGTGATCCTGGAAGTTGAGACACCATGGAAAGCACCACACGATGCACGTGGCATAACCTCACTACAGGCACAGGGATGGACTGCATTACTCTGTTTTTTCTTTTCCATCCTATTTATGTTCTTTACTTTCTCTTTCCCCACTTTCTTTTCTCAGTCTCCTGTTTCTTTATTGGTTTTCTTTTCTCTAGTGTTTCTGTTTCTCTTTTCTCCTCTTGTCTCTTTTTTTTTTTATTTTTTCCCTGCTTGTTTAGTTCCTTCCTTGCTCATTTTAATTAATCTCCTATTCTTCTGCAGTCCTTGGGAAAGTACCGGACTCTTATCCCTTTATAGTACTATATTCAAAAGAGTTTTTTCTAGGTCAGCAACACGATGCTTTTACGGGTTACTGTCGTTTGTTAGGGGATGGCATGGAAGCTTTCTGTCATTCATATTATTAAATTCTGTATTTATGGGATTCACTGACTAACCACAAACAACAAAACAGCTGAGAAATATTTACCCTTTTGCCCGCCGTTGTCCGTCTTTAGCTGCATTAGATTCAAAGCAACTAAGTGCATAGTATATAAAATTCAGTGTTTGAGGTTAGTCCCATGTCAGTTCGTCTGACTAGTTAAACGTGTGTTTGCGTACTCTGCTAAACTAGAAACATAGTCATTGCAGAAATATTTCCTGCAAGTGATCTTGAGATATGTAGTTTTAGAGACAGGTACCTAATGTGTTATTTGTAAAACTTAGCTGTTCAAATTATCTTTGAATTCTGCAGTTGAGGATCAACTGGACTGTCACTACATTTTTTAAATGCTGAAGTTTTCTTTGGAATTGACAATATGTTTTCCTAGGGCTGATTAGAGCATTGCACTTGCTAAGGCTACTGTTTAATGTCTGATGGTGGGGCTCCAGTTTAAACGTTATCTTTTGCTTCTTATTGACATATGGGCTGGAGAGGTGAGATACTGGACTTGAGACTCACCTGCTGCTGTGGTATGAGCTTCCGAGGAGAAACTCACATTCCAGTGTAGCGTGGCGCTGGGGTAGAGATCTCCTCTTAATTTCTCTAAACCCGCCTCTGCTTCCAGCAAGTGTTTCACTTCGCTGTTGTCAGAATAGGATGTTAAATTCCACTACTTGCTGCAACAGTGAGTAACCTTTGATGTAACAAGAACAGGTAAATTTGTGGAAGAAAGGGGTGTTTCATTCTAGTGGTAGCATTCGTATGGTCCTAAAGCACCCAAAGAGAAATCCAACTTCCATGAAAGCCCAGAAATTCTTTCTCACGCTCCATTGAATTCTAAACCCCAAAAACAAAGGGGAAAAAATGAGAGAAGTGTGAAATACAGGGGGAGGATGAGATAAAAGTGGGAAAATAAAAAAAATGAAAAAGGAATAGAAGAAAAAATTTGTTTTTGTTGTTCAGGTCCTTTCTCAAACCATTTGAAAAATAGTTTTGTAGTGCCAGATTTTAGTCTTGACAGATTAAACGGGATATTTGGAAATACTTAGTTTCTTTATCAGAAATTATGATGTACGGAAACTAGGACTAAAGGCAAGGCAACCAGACTGGCTAGATCTGTGCTCTGATGGGAAAAATACATGAATGCCCAGGTGCCTTCCTTCCAAGGGAAAATGTTTCTTCTTTTTGATGGAAGAAAAAGTTGTAGAGAACCTCTTAACTGACCTTCTAGCAGCAATATGGGACCCTGGGGTGCCTGAACACCTCCCTGGAGAGAGACGGCTGTCTTGCCCATGGCACTGGCAGGGAGCTCTGCCACCCAGTGCCCCCTGCAGCACATCTTGGCTTGGGACTGGCTGGACCACACGCTGGTGATGGGAGCAGTGGGCAGCATCCCTGCACGGTCATTAGTGCCTCCAAAAGTCACTTTTAAAGGCCTTATGAGCGAGAATGCTTTTATAAGTAGCAGGAGAAAATGCTTTTAAAACTATTGTTTTAAAGCCCAGGGTTCAAACTCCTGTACTATGTCACAGTGATAGTGCATTAGAGAGGGAGCAAGCAGCTTTTTGTTGTGCAAAGACTGGATGAATAATTCAGAATGGAAACCTGAAGTTATTGATTCCTGGGGTGCCTGAGTCCTTGAGGCAGCACACGGTTTGTAAATGGCCACTTAGGGTCGATTGCTTTGTGAAAGGTTCAGGTATGTGCTTAATGGCGGAGGGACCATTCCTGATACAGCGCAGTCATTCCCTTGCTGAAAATTGGCACTTCACTGACAGTAGTGGTTATCATTTTCGATAGCACTGCTCTGCAGTATCTTCGTTTTAGCCAGGCAGTTAATCTAAAATTCCCCACCTCCTCATCTTTTAGAAATGAGGAATTTTTTTAGCTCTACATTTATATTTATTCTAAGGGCTGAGGGACCTGGTGTTAGTCTAACAGCAGTGACTTTTTTAAAAACATGCTTGGAAAAATCATGTTTTGTGGTTTTTTCCTGTGTTAAGGAAAATAAGATGAAGATTGCTTGCTGTGTTACTGCATCTAAATGAGCCTTCTCTAAATTTCTCGTAGTTAATTCTGATAGCTGCTGCAAACTGTGCTGGGAGCAAATCCTGTGAAAATCCCACTTCCAATATGGCATGCAGCTTGTTTTAGACATTGGGTGTAGCTGTAGTATCCGTATTTCCTCTATTTTGTTTTTCAGTTGTTCAGCAAGGCCTATTGTCTTTTTGGTACAGGAGAATATTTCAGTTTTTCTCCTACAAATTTTTGCTGTTGTGTGTTTAGGATTGTTCTAAAAGAGCTTGAAGTGGTTTTTCTCTGAGACATGCTCCTTCCAAAAAATATATAAAAATAACTCTTGAAGAAGGCTATCAATTAATGGTGTAAAGAAGTATTTGATTTTGTTATTCCTGAAAATATGCACAATTATAGTTTATTCATGCTACATTGCATACAAATTTTTCAAAAGTCTTCCACTTGGAGGTAAACCACAGAGCATCTTTCGTCTGCTTAGTATAATCTATAGCTATTTGCAAAACAGATCAGCAAGCAAACTCAGTACATTTTTGATGTTTAATCAAAATTTAGACAAGGGAGGAAGGTAACCAGGAGGCAGTGAGGAAAAGTAGTGACAGAATACCAGAAGTTAAAGCTGAAAAAGAGGAGCAAATTTGTACAAAGTTTTAGAGGCTAATGATAAACCCCATCACAAAATCTCTCTGCGAGCAAATGTATAAATAAATCCAAGTCAATAAAAACGGTGCCACAATTTTCAAGTTTATTTGATCCTCTTAATTCATGCAGACCTCATGACTAATTGGGAGCAGGAAAGAGAATAATTGAAAACAGTAAATTAAATATGCATGAAATTCGTGATAGCTTGAGTGCATCGATATTTTTATGGCATGCAGCACTACTGAACCGGTTGAGTGTATGTTTTATGATCCTTTTTATTGTGATGTTAGAGGTTTTTTTAAAATTGTTTTATGTAGGTACTCGTATGTGAGAGAATGAGTATAAGGAGAATTAAGTCTACCATGAGATTACTGTGTGATGAAATGGAACAACTAGAATCAATATGTTTCCTGTGTTAGATTAATGTATTAATATATTAATTCATTCTCTTTTTGTGGGTTCATTGTTTGCAATTTGGTCTCAGCATAGATTTTATTTAGTAGTATTTATTCCTTAGAGATCACAAGAGATAAAATTATACGATTTGCAATTAAATGTTGGGTTTTTAATTAATTGTTAAATTATGCATGGAATTATATTTTATCTATATACTTTTGATGTATCCACATTTAATAATCACTTCTATGTCACTTTAGAAATACTCTGGCTTGATCTTGCTCCCATGGGGCCAGTGTAATTGTGCAATTGGCTCCAGTGGGAGTAGTATTTGTCCCAATATGCAGACTCCAGACAGTAAGCAACCTCCGACATTGTCATAAACATTACCACAATATTTCATTCTAGACCAGTCTTCTGTATACTTTGGAAAGCCATTGACCCGAGGTAATGTAGATATGTGACTACATGGGGACCTAAGAAGGTGTCAGAATAAATCTGTTCTTCCCGTAAAGAATATATTGTCTGCTAAAGGTATTTATGGTGCTTTGGACAAGGAAATGTAAAGATAGTAACATAATGTTTAAAATCCTCACATACCTACTGAAATGCAGTACCTTGGCTTCAGTCAGAGTAACATTATGTCTGTCAACCTACCTGAAAGGAGGTTGTAGTGAGATGGGCGCTGGTCTCTTCTTTCAAGTAACTAGCAATAGGACAAGGGGAAATGCGTTCTAGTTGTGCCAGGGGAGATTTAGGCTGGACATTAGGAAAAAAAAAATCACTGAAAGAGTTATCAAACATTGGAATAGGCTGCCCAGGGAGGTGGTTGAGTTGTCATCCCTAGACGTATTTAAAAGTTGTGTAGATGTGGTGCTTAAGAGATGTGGTTTAGTGGCAGACCTGGTAGAGTAGGGTCAATGGTTGGACTAGATGATGTTAAAGGTCTTTTCCAACCTAAATGATTCTATGATTTTACCTGCTTTATGCAGGTGTGGAGCGTATTGCCTTTGGTGGCCTGAGTTAGCGTATCCCTGTAGTTCTAAGCTCTGAAAGCCAGATTTATTGTCTGGGCTTGATATTATTAGCATTGCATTTGTATACTTCAAACAATTCATCACTGGTGGCATGTAGTACCGGGCTGGAAAGGGGAGGCCAAGTTGGAAGCATGAAGGGTGAAGAAAAGTGGTGGCACTGTCTAACTGAAATACTGCAGCACGTCTCTGGCTGAAGATAAAACTGGACAAAAGGTGACTGTGGTTGCTGTCAATTTGAGGCACTGAACTGGACCAAGGAGGTTGACAGTAGATTTTTTGGTCACTAATTAGCATTGGAAGGATAGGACTGTGTGGCAATGGGGGAAATCATTTATCCTCATAACTGACATGAGGAACAGATGTGGAGGTCTGCGTTTGAACACCTAAGAATGTGCCCTCTGTAGCCTGTGCAAGAAGGAGGTATTTCTGTGGCACAGGTCAGCTCATCCTTTAGCAGGTGTGCAAACCAGGTCAGGACACACTTGCTGTTCTGTTCCCTGCCTGCAGCAGGAGTTGGGCTGGCTGCCTCCGGTGTGGACATGTGTCTTGAGAAAAAAGTGCCAGCCAGAGAGACCTTCAGCCTGTCAGGTTCAGAAAGTCGCTAGCAAAGCTGCTAGTTAGGTCTGAACTGATTGGGAGGGACTGCTTCAAAATTTAAAAAGGGAAGGTAACTTAACAGCAAGCGATTGCGAAATCCCAGGCTCACCTTTCAAAGAAAAGAGAGAAGTGAGAAGTAGAGAAAGGGACAATGAACTTCTAAGCAGCAGAACTGGGAAAAGCAATCAGTAGGTTCTCCTGGGGAGGTAATCCAGGAGAGGGGGGAATGCAGGAGATCTGGCAGTCATTGAAGGCGTTTGTGTTGGAGGCACAAAGGCAGGCTGCAGACAGGCAGGACAGATAGGAGGCATCGTATAGAGTATACTGCTGATTTTAAGAGACGTGCGAAATACAAAGGAGCCATACAAAAAGTGGAAATAAAAGATTTGTCTGAAGGAGTAGTAGTAGCACCATCGGGTAGAATCAGTCAAGTAAAAGGTCTGGAAGGAGTCGCAGTAAGAGTATCGCATTAAAGTCCACAGGAGAAAGATTCTGTAATTACAGCGGTCAGGAGGCTGCGTAGCATCAGGGAGGCTGAAGATGGAGATAGACAGCTGGTTACAAGCACAGCCTGCAGTGGAGCCACCACCCATAGACAAACAATGAAGAACTCCCATGCTGGCACACACAGCAGGCATGGAGGCCAGTAACACAGAATGGAAGCTTGTAACTGCAAAGACCAGCAGGAGGAAGAGACTTTACCCAAAACCTGAGGTACCCGTGCAGAACCTCTTCGCTGCTCTGTGGAGTGGAGAGGCAAAACCTGCTGTATCAGGAGAGGTGCTAGAGCTGAGTAAGACTACGCGATCTGCTCCACATATAACAACTAGTGCAGCTAGGAAAAAGCGATGGGTAGGTGTAGATGTTGTAGGTGACACTCTTTGGAGAGGTATGGAGGCTCCCATTTGCTGGCCTGATGCGCTTTCTAAGGAGGTGTGCTGCTTGCCAGGGGCTCTTATAAGGGATGTAACTGAGAGACTACCAAACCTCCTGCAGTCCTCAGACTATTATCCACGGCTGCTGTTTCATGTGGGCACCAGTGATGCAGCTGGGAGCAATCTGAAGACTCTCAAGACAGATTATAAAGCCCTGGGAGCAGCGATAAGGGAGAGAGGACGGGGGAAGGGGAACTGGAATCCATCCCACTCCTACCAATACTGATACCAGTAGTAGAAGCCCAAAACCTGGAGCAAGGTTGAAAGTCAGCAGGAGAGAACCTGGAGTGCAGCTTAAAGAAAAAATAGCCACTCCAGCCAGGGAGCTAGATTCATCAGGAGCCCAACTTAAATGCCTCTATGCAAGTGCACGTAGCATGGGGAACAAACAAGAGGAGTTAGAGACGTGTGCATGTCTGCAAGACAACAATCTAATTGACATCATGGAGACATGGTGGGATGGCTTCTATGACTGGAGTGTTGAAATGGACTGTACAGGAAGGACAGGCAGGGGAGACAAGGAGGAGGTGTCACCCTCTATGTCAAGGACAAGTCGGAGTGCATGGAGCTCCACCTGGGGATGGATTGAGGGCCTGACCGAGAGATTATGGGTCAAAATTAAAAAGGGAGGGCAGGGACAGGTGATGTTACAGTGAGGGTCTGCTATAGGCCACCTGACCAGGAAGACCAAGGGGACTGAGGTCCTCTGTAGCCAGATAGGAGCAGCCTCATGTTCACCAGCCCTGGTCCTCATGGGGGACTTCAGCCACCCCAATATCTGTTGAAAGAACATGGATGAACAAGGAGCTCCTGGACAATCTCAAACAGAAAAAGTAAGCCTACAGAGGGTGGAAGCAAAGACAGGTAGCCTGGGAGGAATACAGAGGACTTGTCTGGACAGCTAGGGATCAGGTTAGGAAGGCTAAAGTCTAGATAGAGTTAAATCTGGCCAGGGATGTCAGGGGCAACAAGAAAACCTTCTGTAGACATGTTAGTGACAAAAGGAAGACTAGGAAAAATGTGAGCCCACTAAGGAAGGAAACGTGAGACCGGGATGTGTACAAGGCTGAGGTACTCAATGACTTTTTTTGCCTCAGTCTTCACCAGTAAGGGATCTAGCCACACCACCCAAATTGCAGAAGGCAGAGGCAGGGACAGGGAGAATGCAGTACTGCCTGCTGTAGGGGAAGACCAGGCCTGAGACCAGATGAGGAACCTGAACGTGCACAGGTCCGTGGAACCCGATGAGATTCATTTGTGGGTCCTGAGGGAACTGGCAGATGAAGTTACTAAACTACTAGCTATCACACTTGAGAAGTTGTGGCAGTCTGGTGAAGTTCCCATTGATCAGAAAAGGGTAAACATAATGCCCATTTTTAAAAAGGGTAAAAAAGAAGACCGGGGAACTAATAGGCCAGTCAGTCTCGCCTCCGTGCCCATCAAAATCATGGAACAGATCATCCTGGAAACTCTGCTAAGGCACATGGAAAATAAGGAGGTGATCAGTGGCAGGTTGACTCCCTGGAGAGAAGGGATGCCATCTAGAGGGAGCTGGACAGGCTGGAGAGGTGGGCCTGTGCCAGCCTCGTGAAGTTCAACAAGGCCAAGTACAAGGGTCCTGCATGTGAGTCAGGGCAATCCCATGCAGAAGTACAGGCTGGGTGGAGAATGGATGGAGAGCAGCCTGAGGAGAATGACTTGGGGGTGTTGGCAGATGAGAAGCTTGACATGAACAGGCAATATGCGCTCGCAGCTCAGAAAGCCAACTGCATCCTGGGCTGCATCAAAAGCAGCATGGCCAGCAAATCGAGGGAGGGGATTCTGCCCCTCTACTCTGCTCTTGTGAGACACCACCTGGAATACTGTGTCCAGCTCTGGAGCCCCTAACGTAGGAAGGACATGGACCTGTTGGAGCGGGTCCAGAGGAGGGCCACAAAGACGGTCAGAGGGTTGGAGCATCTGTGCTATGAGGACAGGCTGAGAGAGTTGGGGCTGTTCATCCTGGAGAAGAGAAGGCTCCAGCAACACCTTATAGCAGCCTTCCAGTATCTGAAGGGGGCCTACAGGAAAGATGGGGAGGGACTCTTTATCAGGGAGTGTAGTGATAAGACGAGGGGTAATGGTCTTAAACTGAAAGAGGATACATTAGATATTAG
>VZSF01002465.1:944333-1162145 GCA_013398295.1 Chionis minor
GGTTGACTCCCTGGAGAGAAGGGATGCCATCTAGAGGGAGCTGGACAGGCTGGAGAGGTGGGCCTGTGCCAGCCTCGTGAAGTTCAACAAGGCCAAGTACAAGGGTCCTGCATGTGAGTCAGGGCAATCCCATGCAGAAGTACAGGCTGGGTGGAGAATGGATGGAGAGCAGCCTGAGGAGAATGACTTGGGGGTGTTGGCAGATGAGAAGCTTGACATGAACAGGCAATATGCGCTCGCAGCTCAGAAAGCCAACTGCATCCTGGGCTGCATCAAAAGCAGCATGGCCAGCAAATCGAGGGAGGGGATTCTGCCCCTCTACTCTGCTCTTGTGAGACACCACCTGGAATACTGTGTCCAGCTCTGGAGCCCCTAACGTAGGAAGGACATGGACCTGTTGGAGCGGGTCCAGAGGAGGGCCACAAAGACGGTCAGAGGGTTGGAGCATCTGTGCTATGAGGACAGGCTGAGAGAGTTGGGGCTGTTCATCCTGGAGAAGAGAAGGCTCCAGCAACACCTTATAGCAGCCTTCCAGTATCTGAAGGGGGCCTACAGGAAAGATGGGGAGGGACTCTTTATCAGGGAGTGTAGTGATAAGACGAGGGGTAATGGTCTTAAACTGAAAGAGGATACATTAGATATTAGGAAGAAATTCTTTACTGTGAGGGTGGTGAGACACTAGAACGGGTTGCCCAGGGAAGTTGTAGGTGCTCCATTCCTGAAAGTGTTCAGGGCCAGGTTGGATGGGGCTTTGAGCAACCAGGTTTAGGGTGGGAACTAAATGATCTTTAAGGTCCCTTACAACCTAAACCGCTCTGTGATTCTGTGATTCTATGTCAGAATATGAAGAAGGAAGACAGCTGCGGATGCATTAGCAAGGAAAAAAAATAAGAATAGTATTGAGTGGTACAGAAAAGTCTGAATTACTCCCGCCTCTTCAGTCTAGAAAATACTGACTTGACAAAACACATTTTAACAAGATCAGGGTAAAATTCACATAAGGAAAGAGCAGATCAAAGACTATTCAGCTAAGTTATGTGCTTTCTGGTTGCACAGCTTCATTCACCCAACAGGAGCCAACTGCAGTGATTTAAAACATTTTGTTACTTCTTTTAAGAATTCATAGAGGACAGGGGACTCCTAGGAGTCTGCAGTTACAGTAAGCAAAGTACATCTCTCCCAAGCAGGAAAAGAAAATGGGGAGTTACAGACCTTGTAGGGTAATTTCTCTCCCTGGGAACACCATGGAACAGATTGCTAAACTGTCACCTATCCCACCTTTAGCTGGACAACTGGTCTCTGAAAGCAAGTGGATAAAGGGGAAGCAGTGCACATGGTGTATCCACATTTTTTGACATGCTGCCACATGTAGTCTCATTAGCAGATTACTGTCACAAAATTTGAACGAAAGAATCCTGGATATAGTTTGCTTGGATATTGCCATTAGTGACAGCTGCAGCTAGAACTGGCAGGAGGAGGAGGCAGTGCCATCGGTTGTGGCTGCTGTCCTGGCTCCCAGCAGATGCTACGGCAGCATCATCTGGCTCAGGGAGGCCACTAGCGAGAGCAAGGACCTGTCTGCCTTCCACCCAGAGACAGCATCCAAGCACCTGCTGCCCTTGGCATGCCACATTCTTAAGTGAGGACTCGAGCTCTGTCAGTTCATACTTGTGGTTGTACCTCTGTTTCTTTAATGCTAGGCTGTACTTTTCTCTGGCTCAGGCCTTTTCTCATGTTGTCAGCAACAAATGTGGCCCTCACCCTGCCATGGTTCTTACCAAGGTCTACAACCTGCACTGGGCTACACTGGTTTATGCCCAGGGAGCTCCAGGAACTACACATGAGCTCCATGCCATGCTTGTGGGCCAACATGGTGCTTAAGAGACAGCTCGTAATTCTGCCTTTTTGTAGACATGTGAATGTGCTTATGGCCACATGGTTGTGAAACTCCACCTGGCCCCACAACTCCTGATCTTTGTGATGGCAAGAGGTTTGCAGCTGTCTGTAATAAAGCAGTAAGAAGATAAGTCTTCTTGGAAAATCAAGGACAAGTTGTGATAATTGAGTTTGTTTAGTCTGAAATGGAGAAGACTGATGGGAAGTATGATAACATGTCCTTAGTATTTAAAAAAGTGGTTATGCAGAGGCTAGTGAACAAGTGTTTTCTGAGGTCAGGCTCTTGGGGGGGGGGGGGGGGGCGGCAACAAAAAATTCAGCTTAGTTTACAGAATAAGGTTACTTTGAAGATTAGCAAGGAAAAATCCCCCTCCCTGAAAAGCAAGTAAGCATAGTAAACACTGAAGTATTTGTATTACATACTGTAGAATTTCCTACATTTGAATTTTCAAGAATAAATTAGAGAAGCATTTCTGGCATGTTCTAGTCAAGCTCAGTCTGCTCTGCTGTACTGGGTCAGGTGAGGGGATCTGTTCAGTCCTTTTTATCCTTACAGTTATATTATTCTGTGACAGCCTAATAAGGCCCAGCCCTTCTCTGGTAAAATAATATTTGACTTTGAGACTTAGAGCTGATCCCCGCCAAGTCCTTAACCAAAACTTGTATTTTCATTAAATTAGTGATTTCAGTCTGCATCAGTTCTACAGTTCTAGTGAGAATGCCCTGAATACAGAGACTGCAGTGAGCTACCCTGTAAAGTGTGGACTTAGTGATGTTTGGGTTATGTTCATTGTTAGTCTGTATTTATACCTTTCCAAGTAAAATATTTTAAAAAGGGGATAGGATAAATGTCACGGATGAGGCTTTAAGCAGGTTCAATTACTGTTAGTAATATGCGTTGTGAGGCACTGTCTCCTAACGGCTAGAAAATGTGGTAGAGATATATAGAGGGGTTTATAATGTGGATTTTCTTAGTCTTATTAACACTTATAAATATCTTTATACACTCTTACACACAAAAGCATTTGAACAAAGAGTACTGTATTGAGGCAAAATTGTAAAAGGTTACTGAGGTGCAAAATATGAGAGAGAGATGGACATGCTGTGCGCCAAAATGGCAACCAGTGCAAGAAGTGTTAATGGACTGGGAGCATGCATGGAGTCGCATGGGACCTCGCATGGCATGCCACGTGTGGCATCTGACCCCCATGCTCACTGAGAGCTGTTTGTAGAATGAAGATTACTTTTGTGAAATAGATACTAAAGCTAACTGGATCTTTCTGTAACTTAAATTAATATTTAGGACTTTATATTGTAGTAATAATGAAGTAGACATCCATTTTATTTTAGTTGACAACCCATTTCTGCTGAGCTGGTGAATCTAAGCAGCATGGGCTCCACTGGGATGGATTAGCTGGTCCTAATATGCAAAGTTACAAAAAGCCTACCAAAACTATGCAAGTGTTAAAAGCAGTGACCATAGTGCTCTGATAATGAATAAACGGAATGGGACCTGTGGAAGTATTCCAAGTAGCTGGACCAGTGTTGGAGAGAACCTTTTAGCCTGTTTTTCAAAATGATTTGAGATGTGTGACCTGGAATGAAGATAGAAAGAAGTAGGCAGAGGCAGAAGGAAGGATTTTTGACACTTGGGACATTTGGTTAAACTTGTTACATGCAATAAAGGTGTTTCAGATACTACACTGCTACTGGAATCCAGAAGAGGACTCACAGATGTGCATGTTTCTGTCCTACTGTTTGATATATACAGAGGATTATGCACCTGCTTGTGTACTTGCTAATTGGGGAACTGGGAGAATGTTGGAATGCATTTCATGAACCCAAGTATAGGAAGATAAGAAGAAAAATGTGAGGACAAGATTTAGCTATGGCCTGATT
Source organism: Chionis minor (assembly GCA_013398295.1). Classification (NCBI taxonomy): domain Eukaryota; kingdom Metazoa; phylum Chordata; class Aves; order Charadriiformes; family Chionidae; genus Chionis; species Chionis minor. Next base: position 948,129 of record VZSF01002465.1, read on the forward strand.
TTTTTTTTTTTTTTTTTTAAAATTAAGCAACAGTATATTTGTCTTAAAGCCATAGAAGTATCTTTTTTTAATGATTATTAAGAGTTTACCTAGAGACATATGAAATAATTGAATGCTGGGGGTAAAACGCAAAATAAGAGTATGCAAAAGCAATGGATTAATTGGACGATTGAGTTGTCTGGAAGAGATGTGAAGATTAATGTAAAAACAAAACAAAAAATTGTGACTGATCCAAGCTTAGATACAAGGACAGGGCTTTAGAGGAGTGGAACACATGAAGTGTGTTCAAGTCACAAAGTTCTCGTGCTAACAGAGTGGAGAGCATTGGCCAGATGAGAAAGTGAAGGATGAACCCAAGGATGCAAACAAGAATGAATCTTCAGTTAAGAAACATCTGTTACAAAGAACCATCAGGGGTGTTGAACTTGCTTTGGGTGGGAGACTTGTTTAAAGGTGACTTAGTAAAGCTATTTTAAATGGTGAAGGGGCTTTGTGCAATGGAGTAACATTAGCTGTGCCTGCTATTTGGGAAAATTAATATCTAGGACAAAGTCAAACAGCAAAAAAATTACTCGAGTATGAAATAAATAATGATTTATTTTTGGTGAACTGCAAGAAATATTTCCTGCAGAGTAGATTATCAGTCTGGCAAGCAAAAGAAGAGTGAGAGTGAGTTTCAGACCACTGGACCTAAACTGGGATTTGCCAGACTTTGCTGGCAAGGGAGCAGGCTCACAGAAGAGACCAGGCACAAGTTTTTTTCCCTTTGTACCATCTCGCCACCCGCCCTGGCTGCGGGCCTGTGCTGTTGGGGCGGGGGGAGCCAGCTGGCGTGTGGTGGGTGGTGGGGGCCCAGTGCTGGAGTGCGTGTGCCTGCCCCGAGCCGGGGGAACAGTACCATCTGCAGCCGAGCGCCCGTCCCCTGGGGAAGGCTGTGCCCGGAGGGCACCGTCGCAGGATTAGCCAGCGATGATATTCTGCCAGAACTTGTGTGCCTGTTTATTCCTAACAGGATCGGTGAAGTTTATTACAGGATTCAGTACAAAACAAAGATCATGACCAGGGTCTGTATTTACAGTTTGTTTTTTTCCCTGGAAATAAGTTTTGGGTTTAAAGTATGGAGATTAAAGAACATAAGAAACTCATGGGGGAGGATGTCAATCTGCGTGTAACTACTTCAGCTCCCAGATCTCTTGGCGTGACGTCAGGTTGGCTGTGGACCACAGTTTAGCGCCTCACTGTTCCAAGCAGCTCATTGGGATGGAAATTCCCTGTGGTGGCGTGGCCCTGCTGCATATTGAGCAAGACCCATGTGCTTTACATGGAATAGAAGAGGTCTATAGAGCAAAATCACAGAATGTTAAGGGTTGGAAGGGACCTCTGGAGATCATCTGGTCCAACCCCCCTGCCAGAGCAGGTCCACCTACAGCAGGTTGCACAGGATGGCGTCCAGGCGGGTTTTGAATGTCTCCAGAGCTGGAGACTCCCCCACCTCTCTGGGCAGCCTGTGCCAGTGCTCTGCCACCCTCAAAGGAAACAAGTTCCTCCTCGTGTTCGGATAGAACTTCCTATATTCAATTTTATACCCATTGCACCTTGTCGTGTCACTGGGTACCACTGAAAAAAGCCTGGCCCCCTCCTCCTGGCCCCCTCCCTTTAAGTATTTGTAAACAACGTAAACATTTGTAAACATTGATGAGATCAAAATAAGTAGTCTTGAAGATGTTTGAGGAAGCAGCTTTGCTTGGCAGATCAGTCATGTGGGAATATTTTGATGAATCTGGTATCTTGACAATTACATGCTGCATTTAAGCAAGGATCTTGTTGCAACCTGTTCAGAATTTTAGAATGTGTCATAAATCATTCTCTGTGTGTTGGCGTAGTAAACCTTTATTTTTGTACATAAACTGAACTTTTCCTATGAGAGAATTTTTTAGTCTTTAATCATGACATAGGTTTGTTTTCATGCAGTTAGACCTGCCAGTGTGATTCCTTAATTTTCAAAGGTAAAAGGACTAAAACATACAGATTTTCTAAAACTTACAGAAAACTGTTTCCTCATCAGTAGCACTTTTAATTTTTTTTGTTTTTTACAATTTGTCCTTTAAAAATGAGCTTAAGTACATTTTCAGGAAGCTGAAACTTCCTAAAACACATCAGGATGTCAGGATTTCATGCGGTGGCCACAGCAGTATTTCAGCAGTCTGAATGCTGATGGCATTTTCTGTGGAACAGTGTAATTATAGGACCTTCTAACTATCTGTGTCTATTATCTCGGAGAAAAGCGTTTTACTGTAGCTGAAGTGAATGGGAGTCTTAAGGGATCTTTTTTCCATGGGCACCGAATCAGATTCTTAAAGAATTAATTCAGAGTTTATTGTGAAACTCATGGTGGCCTGGTGCCAGCTGTTGTTTGGACTTATCTATGACCTCAGTGGTAATTAAGGCCTGACCCTTTTTTCCCAAACACACCCCTTACAGTTCTCACTTTTGAGCCTTATCCCATTTTCCTTTGAAAAAGCAGTAATGCTTTATGTCTGTGCTGGGCATTTAATTAACTTTGCTTCCAGAAGCGAGGAGAGTGGTACTTGAAAATACTTTCCCAGGCTGTGTGGTCTGAAAAGCCTCTTTTGGATCTGTAATATTATAATTCTTGATAACGCCTGGGGATGACGCTGATTTTTGTAAAGGCTGGTCAGCTGAACTTCTGGTTTTCAAAATAAATGTGATTCGGATCTGATTCTAAATTTTGCCTGTTCTGGGAACTGTAAGAAAAAGTCTAGTTTGGCGTGTTCTCATAATGATCAGTTCAGCTTAGTTGTAATATAGCTAAGGAGACTTCTGGTGTTTTAAGAAAGATACTCAGTTACAGTAGTCTGCTTCCCTCACCCTGTAAAAATGGATACTTTTGCAAGTTTGTGAGCACAAAACTGTGCTTTGTTTCCAAGCCCTGCAGCCTGTCCAGGCCACGGCAGTTGCCTCACCTTCCTCAGGGAGTTCCTGGTGGCCTCCGGTGCAATGGAGCTACTTCTTGTTATTCCTGCCTGGTCTGATGATACACTGTCTCCTGCCTCTTTTGCCTGGACTCTAGATTCTGCAGCACATTAATGTTTGTTTCTGCTACTTCCTGCATACACTATTTCAGTTGAGAATGTGGTCCCTTGCATTTGAGGTGCTGGTCTGGAACAAGCTGTAACCGAACTGGAATGTCTGTGAGGTCCGTCTATATGTATGCTGGGTGTGTACCTGCTGTATACACGGAAAGGGCCACAACCCTATTTTCCTGCCACATTTACTTCTGAATAAGAAAAAGGGTGTGATTCTTTTGTGTTTTCATATAATCATCATAGAATCATCGAAGGGACTTTAAAGGTCATCTGGTCCAGCTCCCCTGCAATGAGCAGGGACATTTTCCACTGGATCAGGTTGCTCAGAGCCCCATCCAACCTGACCTGGAATGTTTCCAGGGATGTGGCATCAGCCGCCTCTCTGGGCAACCTGTGCAGGTGTTTCACCACCCTCATTATAAAAAATGTTTTCCTCCGGCAGAGCAACGGACGTCATCTACCTGGACTTAAGCAAAGCATTTGACACTGTCCCGCATGACATCCTAGTCTCCAAATTGGAGAGTCACGGGTTCGATGAATGGACCACTCGGTGGATAAGGAACTGGCTGGATGGCCGCACTCAAAGGGTTGTGGTTAATGGGCCAATGTCCACGTGGCGGCCAGTGACGAGTGGTGTCCCGCAAGGGTCAGTACTGGGACCAGTGCTATTTAACATCTTTGTTGGAGACATGGACAGTGGGATCGAGTGCACCCTCAGCAAGTTTGCCGATGACACCAAGCTCGGTGGCGCGGTTGACACACTGGAGGGAAGGGATGCCATCCAGAGGGACCTGGACAGGCTTGAGAGGTGGGCTAATGCAAATGGCATGAAGTTCAACCAAGCCAAGTGCAGAGTCCTACACCTGGGACGTGGCAATCCCAGGCATAAATACAGGCTGGGCAGAGAATGGCTGGAGAGCAGCCCTGAGGAGAAGGACTTGGGAGTGCTCATGGATGAGAAGCTCAACATGAGCCGGCAGTGCGCGCTGGCAGCCCAGAAAGCCAACCGTATCCTGGGTTGCATCAAAAGAAGCGTGGCCAGCAGGGCACGGGAGGTGATTCTCCCCCTCTACTCTGCGCTTGTGAGACCCCACCTGGAGTACTGTGTCCAGCTCTGGAGTCCTCAACATAGAAAGGACATGGAACTGTTGGAACAGGTCCAGCGAAGGGCCACTAAGATGATTAGAGGGATGGAGCACCTCTCCTATGAGGATAGGCTGAGAGAGCTGGGGCTGTTCAGCCTGGAGAAGAGAAGGCTCCGGGGAGACCTGATAGCAGCCTTTCAGTATCTGAAGGGAGCCTACAGGAGAGCTGGAGAGGGACTCTTTGTCAGGAAATCTAGTGATAGGACAAGGGGTAATGGTTTTAAATTGGAAGAGGGGAGATTTAGGTTAGATATTAGGAAGAAGTTCTTTGCTGTGAGGCTGGTGAGGCACTGGAACAGGTTACCCAGGGAAGTTGTGGAGGCCCCATCCCTGGAAGTGTTTAAGGCCAGGCTGGATGGGGCTTTGAGCAACCTGCTGTAGTCAGAGGTGTCCCTGCCCATGGCAGGGGGGTTGGAACTTGATGATCTTTAAGATCCCTTCCAACTCTAACCATTCTATGATTCTATGATTCTATCTAGCCTAAATCTGCCCTCTTTCAGTTTAAACCATTGCCCCTTGTCTATTGCAACAGGAGGTGTGGCAGTGTTAGAGAACTCAACCTTCCAACTGTATCCTGGCCTGTGCACCTTCTCTCCATCCTTTTGAAGACCAAGCTGGTTTTGCTTGCAGAAGCATAAGGGACAGTCCTGCCCCTTTTATCCCATGCAAGCATAAGCAGGCTGTGGTCTTATCGTGTAAAACTATAGATTTTGTTCCAGTATCAGCACAACAAAACTAATAATATCAAGAAAAATTGTAAGAAACAGACTTGCTGTGAAACATGGCTTTGTTCTTTGCTGTGACCCATGGCAAAAATAGAGATCACTATGGGCAGATTCAGTTCCCCGAGTATGGCCACCAAGGACTGTTTGAGATGTGTAAGGGTATTCAGGACAGACATCTCTGGGGGACTGACCAGCAGGACTTAGGCAAACCTGATTCCTGGTGGAGGCCAGGTAGCATAAACATAAATCTAAACCGGCACTATAGGTGCGTGCCCGGGCAGCTGAATCATGCCTTTGTTCTCTGTCAGTGGGAATGAGAACCAGGCGGGCTGAGGCCAGTGATGCCAGAGGTGGAGGAGGAAGCCAAGCTCAGCAGGCCAGGGTCTACAGCTGCAGAAGCAGAACAGCACATAAGGTTGGAACCGATAGCAACTTGATTGTAAGGACAACCAGATGTGTCAGCTGAACAGTATGATAAAGATATGTGAGTTATGCGGGGTGTTAGATTGCTGGCTTTCGGAGGCGGCAGCCATCTTCATGGTCTTCATTTGTCAAGTGCCTGACATGCTGTGGTCTGGGGACAAGACTGCAGCTCTGTGACTGCTACAGTTTTGAAAGCTGTTTTTTTTTCTAGTGGTAGTGCAGATTCCCCAAGGCACTAGACTGCAAAGCACATGCTTACTGGGAAAGTATGGTATGAAAATATATCATGGTCATATCAAGGGGGATGGAGCTTTCCTTACCACAAACATCATAGTATACATGCCAGAAGACGAAGATCAGAAGATGAATCACTTCTGAAGCAGTGCCTTAAATTCTCCCTGTTTCCTTTTGACTGATGAAGCCATTTTGCTCATCTTGTTTAAGTTTTGTCAGATGCTTCTCAGCCACTCTGTATCTCCCACGTCTTCCTTAAAGAATCTCTTCTCATACCCAAATTATCCAATCTGCCACACTCACGTGAGTATATTGCAAAAAGTTGCCCAAGGCAGCATGTAACCTATTTTGCACGCAGACCTTGCAAAATGTAGGGCTGAGAGTTCTGTGATTTTATTAAAAAGCCACAAGAACTGTTAGGAAATGCCGTGGAGCTCAGCAGATCCCACAGATCTGTCCAGGGACCCCCATCTGTATCTAGTACTTGTGGTGCTATGCATTCTGAAGAAAGCTGCATGTGGCAGCAAAGCAGCAATGAAGTAGTAAATAGTAGTATTTATTTCTTGTGAGTTTAAAGATGTAAGAATTCATTGTATAAGTTGAGAGACAAGACGTGCCCAAGTGGTAGTTAGATGATTTTGCCAGCTTTTCCTCAAGTGGCAGCATAGGATCACTAGAGAAGCACAAGATGCTCCTTTTAAAAGAAGTGTTCTGCTGCTTTGACTCAACATGCTTGCTGCACACCAGTTGCCCAAATAACATCTCTTTAGGTATGCATTTGCTGCTTAGAGTAGTGGAAGAAATTCCTTATTATTTTGTCTTATACCAGCATAGTAATATATCCTAAATAGTTTATCCCCACAGTAATTGTTGGCCAATGGCAGAACTAAGACAGATGTCTAAGGCATACTGCTGGTTTTCCTGTTTTGACAGCTCTATGCCACTTCTGTCATACACAGTATGAGTTCATCTCTGAAGCATCTGTGATTTCTAGAAAGATAAGTTGGGGAAGGTGGTTGTCCCTGTAATACTTTGGAAACCTGAGAGTACAAGAAACAAACAGAAGGTCAACAAATGTGTGTTGTGGGAAATGGACTGGCAGGATAACAAAATTGTCCTGCATCTGATGGAAAATAAAGGCAGACGGATTAGAAATGGTAGTTTTTTCTCATCCCACAATTCAGATCCCTGCACGTTGGGCAACTCCCACGAGTTTTATGTTGAAAAGAGCATGGGCATTGACTTGGTGCTGCAGAAATAGTTCTTCAGCTGCGCTTATGCAGAGTCTTTCAGATGTACATTCTCGTCCTCTGTGCTTAACCTGATGACCTCCCATGCTTCTGGCCACCAGCCTGCACTGTGGATCTGTTCTCCTGAGGGAAGTGGAAAGTGGCACGTTCTGGTTGGCGGGGCAGGCAGCAGTGGGGAACCTTCTCACAGGGCTTTATTTTAAAGAAAACTTGCTTGCTTTTGTCAGAAAGAGTTTAGCACTCGGTTTGGCATAGTTCTTTGAGTAGCAAAATAAAAAGTTACAGTTGTTTTGGGTTAAAAATTAAAGGCTTTTGTGCTTTTCATCTTTTAAGCATTTGACATCATCAAATCTCGTATCAGTGAGTTTAATGATATCCACACAGCTTCCCTTTTCTTTCTTTTCACCACAGATGCAGTAGGAGAATGTCTGTTCTGTTTCCTTTGTTCGCCTTAACAGTACTTCAGTATTACCAGAGAATTTTCGTCTTGGAAATTTTTTTAAATGAATGATTTATAGGATTATTTTTAAAAAATCACAACTAAAATTATATTATTTTGTGAGTTTGTAAAGAGATGTATCTGTATAAGAGTACTGCTATGTAACTTGACTGCATATGCAGAGTCTGTATAAATGTTTTGGAAAATATTGGTTGTAATTCCTTGCGGAATGGTCTTCTAGGTGACTTGTTATGGCTAGTCTTCAGCACGAGCATGAATATGCTCTGGTATTATTCTCAATTAAGATGATTGTCTTTGTGAAAACAGACTGCAGGGTAATTTCGTATTTAAAAGCTGAAGTAAGAAAACTTGCACTAAAAGCATTTATGAAGCCAGTGACTGGCATGGAGACAGTTGTTTATTGAACAAGATGGATCTAGAAATTGCCCTGAAAAGTTAGGTAAACGGAGCTGTTGCATGAAGTTGGGTTGATTCCTGTTCCCCTCATCATACACACCAAAATGTTGGCTTTCAGAGGAGTGTCCCATAGATCTCATATTGGAAGTGCAGTTCATCTCCAGCAGAGGTGTAACTTTTCTGATGTCATATTTTAGCCTCTGTAGGCTTAGGAAGTTTCTGTTCTGGTGCCTCAATAGGAATGCCAGGGAACTGACATTAAACTGTGGCTGGAAAGCCACAGACTCTGCCCTTGCTGGCAATATCAGATGTTTCTGTTTCTGGGAAATGAGGCCCTTTGTTTCATGTTTAAAGAGCAACTGGCTGAAATTGTGAAAGAAATTTCAAATGCAGTTATATTTAAGCTAACGCAAAGAAACAAGAAATTGGCCTGTGGAGAGACATCTCCCAGCTTTGTTGTAGCTGTCAGAAACAGTAAGGTGTTGGGCTGTCTCTCTTCTCATTACATCCGCTCCCTGGCTTGTCGTTGGCCTCTCAGGGTCTGCTGGTCATCAACACTTCTCAACTCTGACTTAATTAAGTTGATGGCAAAGGCTGACCATCTCTTAGGGGGCGCCATGGGAGGGGATGGGTTGGGTTGGTGACTGCTGGTGGTAGAGTGTTGCTGAGCTGTAGGGAGCATTAACCTCTGCTATGGCGTGGCTGGTGGGAAGGGCTCTGCCTGTCCTTGGCTTCATTAGATCAACCTGATGGCATATTTCTTTGGTACGGTGTATAAGGTGGATGTGTGAGTCTTTGGAAAAACTCACTGAGTGCTGGGAAATCTGAGGTGACAAAACATGTTGTTCATTGGTGGATGGTATGTTTTCATTAGTAGTAAGTTTGAGACCAGAAGGTGCCTTATTTTTTGTCCTGATTCCTGTGAACATGCATGCTAAGGATATACGTTGTATATATTTTTTTTTTACAATTCATTGGATCTAGCTAGTATTGTCTGTTAGCGGTCATTATTTAGGTCAGAACAGGTGGGTATCTGGTATTGTCTAAATTGTCAGTTACTGATTCTGTTGTTGCTGTAGGCATTCATTACCCATAAATTCATAATATTTTTCTTGTCCTTTTCAGTAAAATGAAATAAAATGTGATGGAACTGTGCAAGTGCAGACATAGATCTGAATTTTGCCTGTTAAAATTGGTTTGGGTTTGTAAATTTGTCATGAAAGGGAATAAATTTGAAAAGCCGTGCTGAGGTATATCTGTGAGGTATATCTGTTAACATGAGTGTGAATGTGTGAGGTATAAATGGGGATCTTACATTTAATTTTGTCTTTTATCTGTGCAGGTTCGAAAGCATGTGAATGACCTTTATGAAGACCTAAGAGATGGACATAACTTGATCTCACTTTTAGAAGTCCTTTCTGGAGACACCTTGGTAAGCTTTTAGATCAGAGTGCTGTGGTTCCAGTTTATTATATATACATTTGCTCTGCTTGTTAACTGTTTGCGTATTGACTGCTGGAGGTTTCTTTGATATTTTCCATAATCTGTAACTTGATACCAAAGACACAAGTTGTATTTCTGGTGGTAAAATATTCTACTGTGAATTCTGTGGGGGAATCCAATCTATTCTCTTCGTTTCTTGTGGTCAGTGAGACTTCCTTTCTTAATAGGGTAACGCGCTATTTTTTTTCTGTTCTTCCCTTTTCTTTACAATTTTTCTTTTAACAAGTATTGTATGCTTAATATCCCTTTGCATTAAGGGGAGTAACTTACAAATAGCAAGGATAAAATGTCCCTGAAATTGTCTAACACACTCCTCAGGTGTCATTTCCTTTCTTTGTGAGCATTACTTCCCTTGCTTGGTATTTGTTCTCTTCATTATGTTCTTTTCATGCTCTTCTTTTCATTTGTGGTCTGTCTTGTGTCTTTGCTGTCCTGTCTCCTGTCTATTATATTCATTAGCCAAGAGAGCGAGATTTTTTGAAGACCTTACGGTTGGTGAGTTCAACAGAAGCATGCGCAAATGAACAGCATGAGGATGTGGAGGATGAGGATAAGGGGGTAGGTGCCGACCCCCATAACTGTACTAATGCAGTGTTTGAAGTGTGGTGTCTGCTAATGTGAATTCTTAGTTTGGTGTGCTGCAGTAGTGTGCTGTAGAAAGGACAAAACGACTCGTGTTGGTTTATGATGTTTATGATGGAGGTATGGTAAAGACAAATTTTTATTCAGCCTTTTTGCGAACAGCTATAATGCAAATGTTCAAGATTTCTCTTTGTTTTCTTTCATTAAACTGTACAAAACCATGGCACAGATATGTACAGGACAACATTATCAAGATGTTATGATCTTTTTTAACAATAAATAGGGAAATAACGAAATTCCATTAAACCAAGGGTGTTTTTTATGTGCAAACAGTATTGCCCATATGCAAGTAATTTAGACAAAGGCTTGAAGGCTGTCCTTAGTGAAGTCAATGGCAAAAAATTGATTTGTCTTAATTAGAAGCACCAGTCTACTGCACCCACAGTGTATTTGACATAATCCCGGATAGTATTTTGAAATGAGGTAATTTGGATGCGCAAGTTTGTTAGAAGTTATAAAATGTAATAGTTATTTTTGTCAAAGCAGAAGTTAAGTGAAAGCTCTGTGTAGTGGCTACTGAGTATACAGGTTGTTTGCAGGATTTCTCTTTCTCGCAACAAATGCTGAATTATTGTTTTCTCTCTGTGTTTTAACCATCCAGAAGGGAAATATCTATTTATAAAGTGTAAAGTGCTGAGTGCTTGTTAATCCAAGTGAGCTGTATCATGCCTTTCTGGACCTCGCATTATTAGCATTTGCTAAAGCAACTTGCTGTCATAGGGCCTGAGTGCCGCCTTGGCTCCCTGTGTGTTGCGCTGCAGTTGTGATTTCAGTGGAATTTGTGTGCTTTTTTTCTGGGGCATAACAAAACTCAAATGCTGCATTTTAGCTGTACATTGAAAAGAAAATATTTCCCCTCTGAGATGCTCTACCTAACTATATAGTTTGGGATTTAGTATACCCTCTTTGTTGTGGAAAACCAAGTTTCAGGTCTGCAGTCCTTCATTTTGCCTGGGGAAGCTACTCAGTAGCAAGGGCTGCAGGGCTTGATCCTGGACTATTGGTGTGAAAAACAGTGGGCTAAATCGAAGGTTCTATAATGGAAATTAAAAATCTTGGTGTTTTAGTTTATGCTTATTATTCAGCTCCATTTTCCTGTATTTCCTTTCGGCAAGCATCTGGTACTCCCCAGGGGGTAAAAAAAAGGCAGTTAAGACAGTCTTGAGCTTACCTGTGTGTTTCGCAGTGATTGTCTGAGGAAATACTCATATTCATGGCTGATCTCTGGCAATTATAGTCTGCTTCAGTTTATGACTGTGAAAGTTTGTGAAAAATCTGAAATAAGAAGAATAGAAGGATTTGGATATGATGATGGTATAAATTTAACTGCTTTCCCATTGCTGATCTGTGACAGCTAAGTAAAGTATGCTTTTTCTGTGTGATTCTTCTTCTTGCTGATTTTACACTAACGCATGCAGTTTTACCATGTTTCCATTAACACACCACTCATGCTTCTTTTACAGTTTCTTCTTGCTTGTTTTGACTTTGCTTTGAGAAAAATGACTTGTTAGTTTTTTTCCAAGCTTTATAATGTTCTACCCCAAACCGGAGTTTAAACTTGCACTCTAGGGCTGTATACGTTGTAGTATTCTGTTTGGAAGAAGGTATTATCTTTATTAGATACTTTCAATAAATATGTATTGATATCATAATGATTATGCGGTCATATCATAAATAAGCAACATAAAATCATAAAGTTGCATCCAGAGGTAAGCTTTTCCATTGCAGTTTACCAGAGCAACATAAAGGTCCATGACATTACTTACATTTTGCTTTGCTTAATACACTGTAAATTCTTTATAATATATTGCAGTTTGGTTTCTGTAGGTAGATCATGTTGGGCTTTTTTTAGCCCTCTTGGCCTACATAGTACTTTACAGGGAAACAGCTATCAGCCTGCATGGATCAAAGTTGCAGTTTGGGACCACTGATCTTTCTTGCCATTCACTGTGCTGAAAAATGTCAACTACAGGTTAAAAAAAAAAGTTGTTAAAGCACACTTTTCCACCAAAGTTACTTGCTTCATTAAAACTCTAATGTTTCAGATGTTTTACGTGGTATCTTTTAAATCTGACTGTTTGTTCTTTTGTCTGATGGGAAAATCTCACAACTACTGTTTTCCAATTTTAGCCCCGAGAAAAAGGTCGGATGCGTTTTCACAGACTCCAGAACGTCCAAATTGCACTTGAGTATTTGAAAAAACGCCAGGTATGGTGAAAATTTCAATAAAAAACACTATTGAAAATTTTGTCACCTGTAGCTAGTAAATAAAAAATATGTCCTGCGTGGTCTTTTATGCATGGTGTGTAACAGCAGCTGGTGTAGGCCTGGCTCAATCTCATGCTTGAGATGGTTAAGAGAGATATGGCAAAGGTAACTTTACACCACCCTTCTCTGAGCAGTAACATCAACACACTCCATGTGGTGTATGATGTTAGAGAGGAGATTATGGGTAAGACCCTCAGGAGCTGCTTGTAGTAGATCTAAGTATCTTTCATGCTGCCCAGACTCGAGCTAGCATGCAGTTCTTGTCACAATCTGATTTTTAGTGCAAAATGCAGGTTGAAAGAAATTAGAACATTGTGTGGGAGTTCGTTGTTTTGATTATATTTGTTTTGGAAAAACTTTCTCAAACCTTGATCCTCATGAAAGCAAAACTGGTGCCCTAGAAAGACAGCAGAGTCACCTGGGCTGTGGAAGATTGAGGCTTAATTTCACCTGTATCTCCTTTAAGCCAAACACTTGAAACCCACACTGCTGGGTGGTTTTCCACTGCTGTGAGTTTCTTTCTGCTTTTAAATTTATTTTAAACATTTACAGGATTCTTGCTTTCTCCCTTTCCAAAATGGTGATATTAAAAAATGTCCAAAACATGGATGGAAGGAAAAACTACTTCCCCATCCATCCCATCCAAGTGAGTTGACACTGGAAATCTGCTTTCTGATTGGTTGATTTTTCATTTTTTTAAAATTTTATTTGCTACTCAAAAGATTTGAAAAAATATGAAGTAGCAAACCATAGAGAGATACTTAGTTTGGTTATAAAAACAGATGTCTTTTCGTATTTTGAATACAACTGCAAACTGTCTTTCGGATCGCTGAGTGATGTGTGTGCACCAAGAACTCAATTCTGCTTTGCTCAGTTCAAAGCGAACTTTTCCTATTAACCCAAGTGAGCCATTGGACAAATAAACTATGAAGTGAATGAATGGCAATTTGAAATGACAGTCACAATAGCGGTTTTACGCACCAAGACCGCTGGACTTGTGCTGCACTATGCCTTATTTCTGCATGACGGACTGTGCATATTAAAACACAGGAGGTGGAGGATAAGGTCGTCTTCATGTTTATGAACGTGCGCATGTCATTGGGAACCACAAGTCTCCATCACCTGGCTGTCAATTATAATCTGAAGATTTTTGTGCCCTCTTTAGCCTTGGAGTTTTGAGGAGATGGCTGTATTCTGCTGTACAAAATGTTTGTAGGGCTTTGGCCACCTTGGCAAGTTGACAGTGGGACTTGGATTTGATCAAAGTTTCAGGCCCTTGTTACATGTTTCTAACCCATGTTTAGAGGAGGTAACTTGCTCAGGTTGGCTGTGTAACCTCCAAATACAATGCTTTATGGTGGTTGTAAGGCAGAGAGTTGCTATATACTGATAATTTTGAAGCCTGACTTAGGAAAAAACAAAGATAAGGCAAATTTGACTATCTTGTAGAGTTTTGCCAATGACAAACAGTTTTTATAATGCAGTGGGAGGAAAACATTTGGATTTGATTTTAATTTCTTTTCTAAAATTATGTCTGCAGATCAAGAGAAGGACATGGCTTTGCTTGTTTGATTTTAACAGGGTATATGTTAAAAAGCATGTGTATGTAACTTTACTAACATAAGCGTAAATGCCTTTTAGCTGAGTCATCTTTAGGCTATATGGATACATAATACATATAGAGAAACTGAATGTAATAATAAAATATGACAAAACAGAATTCTTGAACTCACTCTGGATGTGAGTTTACGGAAGTGGCAAGAATCTCAGCCTTTGTTTTAATCCTGTTAACCATTTCATGTTGTGAATGAGTACAGCAGCAGAAGTGATAATAATTGTTGTCATTATAAAACCATTGGTTATTTAAATGTGATGGAAATTCCTGGTTTTATCAAGCCAGATTGTTATCAGGCCAATACTCTTGCTGCTGAGTTCTTGCTTTGGTGCAGGAGAGCATGGGGAGGAAAAAAGGCAGTGATAGCTTCCCAGGCTTCAGCATTTCCCTGAGACTTAACAAACCACAGTTACAGATCATCGTATGCTTGTTATCCTTTCCCCCTCTGTCATACCTTCCCCCTCTGACACGGTCTGAGGTGAAGGGTATTTGATGTCAGGAGCTGGTGTAGTGACAGCTGAGGAATCTTCTCAGCTCCATGTGGGTAGGAGAGGGCAATTCCTGGTGGGCCACTTTACAGCCAGAATAGAATTCATTTCTGCTTTTGAGAATTAAAAAACCCCAATAGAGGAGGCTTGGGAAGTCAGTAATACATCCTTTATAGTCGTGCCTGTGTAGTGCAGTATGTATTTGTGGCATATTTATTTCAATTTTGTCTGTATTTTCTTTCCACTATGGCAGGTGAAACTGGTTAACATTAGAAATGATGACATAACAGATGGGAATCCCAAATTGACTTTGGGGTTGATATGGACCATAATTTTGCACTTTCAGGTGAGTCTAGTTTTGTTTGACAGTGTGTTTTCAGTCAGATTCTTGAGTACAGTTATGATGAATGTGTCAACTTAAGACTCCATATAGGCTGTGCAAAAAAAATAATTATATCTCTCCTCTAATGTATATTTGAACGTTTTGATGATGTATGTTATTTCGTGATCTAAACTGAGTCTGAAGGTGTCATTTGTTCCCTAATATACTGTCTGTGGAGTGAGAGAAAAACAGCTTGGGTTTTGAACGTCATTAAAGACAATAGTTGATGTATTCCTTCCAGTGTTTGGACAAACCTGTCTTGTTTTATTCTGCAGACTTCTTTTGATGAATATTGAAATATATTAAAAAGTTTTAGACCTTTTTTCATTCTGAATCTGAATTTCTCTGCTGATATGAGTATGTTAGCAATCACTCTCTGCCTTCTCGAGCCATCCCCAACACTGCAGCATTTGTTTTTAGCCCCAGTCATGGTAACGCGGGTCACACTAGGTGGCACTCTGGTTGTTCTACACTGGTGGAATTGTGTACAGTATAATGCAGCCTTACAGTGTGTGGTGTTAAATTGCTCCTCAAAATGAGCCTTTCACAATGGCCGTGGCTGTAGATGATGTAATTCAGATGACAGATAATTCCCATTTAGTGACTGCAGCATTGTTAGTGATAAACTCCTTGCTGTGCACGCATTTTAAATGACCAGAAAGTTACATGATCATACAGAAAAAGTGTGGTTCACTTAGGAATATCCTGCACTGGATTAACGACTGGGGGAAAAAAAAAATCTTAAAAAACCCCCAGAAAAGCTCCTGGGATCCAATTTGTCTTTTTGCAAATCGTAACGAGCAACGGAAGACCAGTGTGGCCCTGGTCTAAACGTGATTGCATGGCTTAGCTCAGGCCAGTGTGCAGGGTAAAGGAGAATTCACTAACTGCTCACCACTAGGAAGGACCTGAAGTTCCCTCAGCTCGTCCCTGTTGTGTCAGTCTTTGCTCCCATATGGTTATACAGAGAAAGAGGGCTGGGCTTAAATATATTTAAGCATGACCCACAGAAGGGGCAGTAATTGCATGTTGCCACATTTTAAGAAATAAAGATTATTAAAAACTTACTAGTAGAAGCTGTTAGTGGAAGTTAACCTTTACTTGATGTATGTTTTATCTTTCTGAACCTGATGAACAGGTTTTTGCAGGATGAAATTGTTAGTTTTTCTCACTAGCTGAAGCACAGGGTTTCTAACATCGTTTTGGGTGCTTATAAAATGTGAGGAAAGTTAGTGTTACTAATTGTAGCTATAAGAAATGATAAGAAGGAAAAACAGAAGAAAAAAAGGACATGACAAGAAATTTCCCCTGTAAGATATCCAGCTCCATATGAAATATGTAAAGTGTTTAAATTGTAGCTGAAACACGCTTCTCTCTGTCCTGATCCCCAGTAACTACCAACTAAATTTCTACCTATACAATTCAGATCTTGCAGATCTGTCAGCTTGTATTTTTTCCAAATAAAATCTTGAAAAGATCAGT
This sequence comes from Chionis minor, assembly GCA_013398295.1. NCBI lineage: Eukaryota > Metazoa > Chordata > Aves > Charadriiformes > Chionidae > Chionis > Chionis minor. The sequence goes on from VZSF01002465.1 coordinate 964,249, forward strand.
GTTAAAATAATTTAAGAATGAGTAGTTGTTCTTGGACTAAATATTAAGCCTCATTAGTAAATACAAAATAATCAAAGAACAGGATTTAAAAAGGATATTTTATGTCTTTTTGCTATTAATGGCTGCAGTACCTACGCTAAATGCAGAAGGGATTTGTAAGGTGATGGAAGGGACACCCTCTGTGCTAATCTGCCTGTACACCACTTCTTTTGAAGTATATGGCAATTTGGTATTATTCACAGCCATACATGCCTGATTTGGGTTCAGAATAGATACAGAAGTGCAGAAGAATGTGCATGCTTACGCCTCATATAATGTTTTTGGCTTCACATAAATTTTGAATGAGAGGAAACTCTGAGCAGAAAAGTCTAACAGCAGAATCTTCACAAAGGGATGAAACTTTATGACAATTACTATGTTATTCTCTATGCGTGGAGTAATCCCATAGATACTGGGAAAGTTATGGTGAAGACACCTAAATCCAGGTGCTTGCGGGGAGCTGTGTTCATATGCTTCAAGTGTCTAAATTGTCCCTGTAATTTGATAATCTGTGTGATAGACGTTTATTCTATGCACTAGCCTAGAGTGTGAGTCAACTAACCAGCTACTAGAGGCTCACTCCATTTGACTAAACATAAACATCTGTGGTGTTGGAGATCCATGAGACGCCCACATGAGTATGAGAAACGTGACGTTGGTCTGACGGGAAATCCGCTATGATCTGGGAAGAGACAGATCAGGCAGGATAAACTACATTTTAAATGGTGGTAAACATGCTTAGCAACTGATTTGAGGACTAGAGGGTTAGTCAATACAGTGGTGGAGCAATTCAGACCACTTGCAGTAGGTGTCTAGAGTACCTACTGAGTTATTCATTTGTCCAGCACAGGTGCCTAGTATGATCTGACATGACGCATCGTATCCAGTAGGATATGCAGTAGGAAGCAAATTTCATGAGATCCTATGGTGTATCTGCTGTACCCATGTCACTATCTCAGATAGTTTTAAGTGTTTCAATTGTTCTAGATGGTCAGTTGACTTTCTTCTTATGTCTCTGCTTCAGGGTGTGGAACATTGCTGTTCAAGGTCTGTTGATTGCACTAACTAGATCTTCAGGGCTTTTGATTCAGTTTCTTAAAGACAGGTAGCATTTGAGTGACATCTGAGGTGTACTAAGAGTATCGAGGACATGCATGTAGAGTTTTCTGATGAGATACCAGATCTAAGAGACACCCATACTCTTCTAGACCTGCAGCTGTAGGCCAGTTGGTATATAGCAGGATATCTCAAAAGACCTTTAGAAGCTCATGTTCATGAAACTTAAATCTTGCCTCCATTGGACAAAATGGGCACTTCAGGACCTAGCTAGCATGTAAACAGGTGTATGCAGACACCTACATTGAGATGTCTTAATCTGAACTGCCCCTTGAATTTTCTTAGCGTTGGCAGAAGTATTTTTTCAGTGAGTCTAAAGGAGCTGTTTGCTGTGTGCTCTTACTGCCTCTGCTCCATCATTTAAGTGTATTCTAATAATGCTGCAACCTGGCAGTCAAGATGCCAGGGATTTTTTTTGGCTGTTGTTTGTGGCTTCTTGTTTCTCTGAGTCATGGCACTTATCTGGAGGATAGTATTTCCTCAAAACAGAAAAACCTTCTGAGTATTGAAATGAATTTTAGAATGATTTAGGGGAAAGACATGATGAACAAAAATAAAAAATGATATGCATTTGAGGATTATGCATCTGAGTTATGTCTAGAGGTGGTTATGGCTTTGTAATTTGGTACCCATAATTAGAAAAATATAACTGGTGTTCTGAGTTATACCACTGACGTTTGCAGCTGCACAAGTCCAGAAATTGTACATTCTTCTGCGTCTCAAGTAATTACATATAAGGTATAGAAAAGATGGAATGGGAAATCTGGTGGTTTATTGAGTTGAGTAAGTTAGAAAATAATTTGTTCTGTGGGTATTGAAAATCCCTGAGACATGTATGTTATTAAGATTTAGTCAAGCTTTCAATTCAATGTATGCATTTCACATGCTTTTAATAATATGTGTCTTTTTTCAAAATTCAGTTTGATAATGCAGCTAATACTGTAAGTTATTTTCCTGGCACCTGTAGAACATGCTAAATCAGATTACAGTATTTTGTAATTATAAGCTGTATGTATAAATATCTAAATTAATACTTGAATGGACTCCTCATTCAAGACTCAAAACATTTTCACTGATGACATTGGAGATGGGCACAATTTGGCCTTAGTAAGTAACCACAATTTTAGTAAGATAATGTCTTTGAAAATTGGTGATTGTTTACTTTCAAACCACTTGCAAACATTCTTTAATTTAACAAATGCTAAATATTTAGAATAATTTGCAGTTGGGTGGAAAAAAACACCCCAAAACAAAGCAAAATCTTGAAACTTCAAACTTTCAGACATACATAATTAAGCCTTTGTGAGCTCAGACCTTAAAAAAATTTCTGGAGCTTCTAAGTGGTGATTCAGTAGGCTTTTTCTGTTTTAGTTTCATCATCATTTTGCAGTTCAGGAGCTGTCATGAAACACTTTTTCTTCCACTCCTCCCCAGCTCCCTGCTGTCAGGCCTCTTTGCAGGATGCTGCTTTTCAAGGCTCTGGTCAGTAACTTTTTTTCCCCAGATGTCACAGTACTGTCCATCCCCTCTGGCCAGACAGCTCCTTAGAGCACGTGTGACCCCTTCGTGTTTCTGTTGTCAGCCAGCATATACCTTTTTTTTTTTCTTCCTTTTTTTTCTGCTGACTCCCCATAAGCCTTCAAGCCAAATTAATTCTTTATCAGTCTGCCCCAAAGCAGTCTACAGACTGTACATTTGGTCCTGCAGATCAGCAGTTAAACTTTTACTTGTGTTGGGCAAAAAGGTAAGAAGGGTGGATTTGTTTGTAGATGACTCAACTGAGATAAAGGACAGGTCTCCAGCCTATAGCCCTCACTGCAGCTAGGTGTTCAGAGCCTGCAGTGCAGGTAGCAGTATTTTGAAACACTCGCGTTGGTCATGAAACAGGGTGGCCAGAGGAGGAGACAGGTCAGCTGTGGTAGTCCATTCCAGTAAATGATGGGCAGAAGGCAGAGGAAAAATGGGATGTTCCGGGACCCGTGCACCTTCCTTTGCTTGAGCTGCTCTGCTCTTAAATCTGTGATGGGGTCACCATACAAGAGACACACTGCCTGCTTTCCTTCTCCCTTTCCTGAGGTGGCAGTGGGGAGTTGAGGGAGCTGGGTCTGGCCTTCACTCACCATTCTGCTGGCTCCTATTTCTGCTGGGAGCAGCTGGCTCGTGGCAGCTGGCTCTGGAGCTTGCCTCCAGGTCTTGCTGGAGCCGTGGGTCTTGAAGGATTGAGGTTTAATCTGCCTCTACTTTAAAACAGCTAGAAGAGTTCAAGGTCTGATCTTCTCAAAGATTTAAAGATGGAGCTATGCAGCCAGTTGACTAATCTCTGACTATAAGTGGTTGTAGGGTAAACTGTATTCCACCTGGGAGGTGCAATTCCCAGACATCAGCCAGTGCAGCAGACCTGTCATTCAGCACATGATAGGGTATACTCTTCCTGTATTTTATTCCTCAGCTGAGCTCTTACTTATCTCTTCCTGAATTCTTCAGCAATTTAAAAAAAAATAAATTGCTAACTCTCAGGTAAGAAAATGTGTGCAGAGTTCTTGGAATTTCTGGGACTCATCTGAACCACAGCAAGAATGAGAGGCATTAAGGCTCATTGCAGAGTCATATTTAGACTTTACAAATAATGGGATATCTGTTGCAGGATAAGATTTATGAGCAGGTGGATCATCTCTTTGATTCCCTTCATCCTTAATCACATAAAACCATCAACAAGGAATAAATTCCTCTTTTTTTGTAAGCCATCTCACTGGATATAAAACCTCTCCTGTTCAGGGTTGTGACTTCTGATACCTCAGTGGTACCTGAAAGCTGAAGAGCTCTCTGAGATTTTGAGAAGTGGTTGCCAGGACAGCTCAAACAGCTCCAAATATTTCTTATATTGTGTACTGGCAAGACCATTTTTTTTTGCCTTGTTCTCTGTCTTGTGCTACTTTAATTTTCACTTTCTCTTTGGCCTATGTATATCTCTCTTGTCATTCTGCATGTGACCCTTGGGCTGTGCAACAAAATGCTTGCTGGTTATCTGGTATGTTGTTTTAGTACCATGAAATGACAAGTCCCATTTATGCTAAATGCTTTTGCTGTGTTGCGTAAACAACAAAACAAAAAAAAAAAAAAAAGGAGAAGGTATCTTAGATCCAAAACAACCTGAATTCCATTCCTAGTAGGCTTTTGATCATGTTATTCTAGGATAAAAGGTACCAGGTGCAGTTTGACTGGTGAAGTGGAATAACCTTTTGTTTACTACATTTGCTAACTATATGAAGCCAATGATAAAGCAAAAATTAGCAGTGTAGAAAGGATGAGTGCTCTCAGCATTGTGCAGACTAACAAATACACAGTTACTTGACAACTTTGCCACTTTAATGTGTAATACACCTGTCCCATGTTAAAAGCATAATGCATTTCACGGTCACAGACGTGCTTGACAAGTTACAGAAATCTAGGGTTAAATGCAAACTTGGACGTATCCGCATGAGCTATTTCATGTCTCAATGTTAATCTTTTGTTTGCTATGTCTTAATGTTAACCTCTTGTTCGTGATTAAGCAGCCTCTAAGACAGATCAAATTGCAGACAAGTGTTGGTCTAATCCTTTATTCATGTTATACTTCTTAAGGGTTTATGTGCCCGAAAAAGTCTTTTGCTAATCTCTCCATAAAACTTTCCAGCATTGGTGGGTATAAATTTGTATCTTTGGGCTTTTCATTTAATAAAAAAGAAAAAAAAAGAAAAGAAACACAATAATCCATGATAGTATTTTTAACATCTTTGATCATCTGGATCTTTGGCGTCAGCCACCGCTGAGCTTCCATTTGGGTCTAGTCTGATGTCTGAGACAAAGCCCCTGGTGTGGTCAGGTCTTCACTCTATTGTGGTGGTTCTCATAGGTTCAGTGAGAGTCTCTTTTGATGCTTTACAATATCATATTTCTTTGATTTAGCAGACAGGTTCTAGAAGAAATTTCAATTTCCCTTTTCTGTATCTCCAGTTTAATCCTGTTGTCTCTGTCTCTTTCCTTGCTGAGAGCAAAGTTGTGACTTTATAGAGTTTCAATTAGCTGAAAGTGGTCATTTTGTCTTTAGTTACTTGCACTTTCATTTATCATCTTCCCTTCAATGGAATATTATTTTGCATAGGTTTTTTTAATATTAAAAACCCCACAACTGATATAAATGCAATTTGTCAATTGTTTTGTCCTTGGTCTTTTCTTTGGTTGAAAAGCATAAGTGATTTATAAAGTTAAAGTGACTGTTGGTTCATGGACAAACAAGGAACAGCAGAAAGAATTGTTAATAGAGAGGTGATAGCCATCTCATTCAGGAACAGCTGGTAAATATTGCTAAATCGGTTATTAAGTATCAAAAATATGTATTTCTTACCGATTTTTGGGAAGATAGACACAAATACTACTAATAATCTGTAGAGATATGTTTGGAATACATTTATTCCTAGCTAATATTTAGAAATGGTTAAATTCTAGGAGTAGCTGCAGATATACCCTGTGCATTTAACTAAGTTAACCTGGAATATGGAGCAGTAAGCCAGGATTGTTTGGAGCACTGAGCTTGTAACCAGTGTTTCAGACCTGATTCTTGTATTTTTTGCTGCCTCCATGTTTTAATTCCACTTCAGAAGCACCTGCTTTTCTGAAAAAGTGAATTATGTGCTCTTAAGGAAAAAAAAAAAAATCCAGACTTAAGGGATATATGAAAAAGGATGACTTTCTAAATTACGGATTACATTACAAAACACAGATTGTGGGCTGTAAAATAACAATATCTATTTCTTCTGACCTATCTTGAATTAGATTTGATTTTACATTTTTACGACAGTCAGAGTGACACTAAATCTAACAGGAGTTTTGAAATAACAGAGAATGCCTTAGGGACTTTTTCTCTTTGGAAGAACATGGTATCATGCTGATGGTTAAACATCTGAACAGTTTAAAGAAAGTATATACTAAATCACACTCCATTAGAACTCAGATTGTCTAATGTAATTATTGTTTACAAACCCCAGTGCCTGTGTGTCTTAATTTAAATGTACACTTGCACTGGAAAATTCAAATTTGCAATACTTTAAAGCAAATTCTTAACTCCTGTGAAATTTGTGGATGAAGAATATTGGCAGTGTACTTGTGTTAGGCTATATTTACTTGAATATGCTTTTAATTAGACATTTAATATAGCATGAGAACTTGCAATTTTTCATTCAGATGCTGGACTCGTCTTCAACATTTTACATAATATCTGCTTTATCAGTATAGTCATAAGCCTTTTTTTATAGGAGTACATAATGTAATACCTGAATATTATTACACTATGTTTATTATTAGCCATGCTGTTATTAAACCAGAAGCTATATCTGTGTGAAATTAAATCAATCTCAGTTCGTTGCACTGCAAAGTCCTGAATCTTCTTTTCTGATGAGAGAGGAGAGAGAGGTATATTTTCAAGCATAAAAGCCTTTAGTACAAACAAAGCGATGTCATTTGCATAGATTTTTTTTTTTTTTTAAAATGTGCTTTTCTGTTAGTTAAAGTGGGGGCAAGTCAGGAGCTTACTCAGTCCCATGTGGATGTGTGTTTTAAATCAGTGAGTCCTCTGGGCCTTGACTGAAAGTCGCTTTTCTAAGCTGACTAGAATACAGCTTTTTAGTGTGCGTAAAAGGAGCAAATGTCACAACCGCACCTGTATGTTAAGCATATTACAAATGCAAATACAAATTGAGGCCATGAAAGAGAGTGTGGTCACAGCATACACATCTACTTTGAAAAGAAACATGTTAGCTTTGTGCCTGTATGTAGTTGCCTGCCTATCAGTGGTACAGGGTATTCTGTAACAGCCTTCTAGTCCCTTAGTGTTCCGGTATAAAATTTTCTAAGCATTACTGTCAAATTTTACCCCAGTGCCCCGAGAGTGGTCAGCAATGAGCATCTGTATTGTTGAAAATTCTTTGGAGGCTGATCCTGCTTCTTAGCTGTATTATTCTTTCTAGATCCCGTCAGTAAAATGTCATAGAATGCTTCAGTGGAACTGGCCCCTGGGGATAAAGTTTCTGGGTTTCATTATTGCAATTCCTTTTGAAATAAACAAGGGAAACTCAATGGTAACACCTGATAACACTTGGCAAGTCACTCGGTAGTTCTTTCTCAGCATGAGAAACCATACACATCTACCTCTGCTGGTCCATGTTGGTTTCAGTAGGTTTTTTTTATATTGCTAACAAAAATGAAGCTGAAGCTTCAAAACACAGATAATTTTCAAACCAAGTATGTTGGTGATTAGACTTACTTGCATTTTAATAATTTACATTTCTATTTAGTTTTCATATGCAGTTAGGCACTTCTTGGCTGTTATATTCAGAGCTACGTAGAGATGCCTACAGAACAGGAGCATGGGAGGAGGAAAAAGCTCCATTTTTATAAACGGTAACTTTGTGGACATTTTTTCTAGACAGCCTGGCTCTTTTTGTTTTGCCTTTATCTGCCAGAAGGTTTAAATCTGCTGCAAAGTTCCAGCCCTCAGTACACAGCACCACTGCCCTAAGCAAGCTGTCATGCCTGTGTGATAGTAGTGAAGCAGTAGGTTATTTATAGCTGAAAAATCATATCAACTGCTATGAAAACTCCACAAACAAATGAAAATTTGACCCCCAACAAGCTGTCAGAGCAATCTCTGATCCTTCACTTTATTCTTCCCTTCTGTGGATTATTGGATATGTAACAAAAACATGCGAAGTGCAAACCGAATCTGCTAACTAAATCCCTGCTATTTGCTACATTGCATGCTTTTCGATTTGGAGTGTAGCTAATAGTTTCAAAGGTTGCTGCATATTTTTCTACTTTATCTTGCTCGAGTTACTAAATGAAACAGGAAGTTAAAACGCATGCGAGAATTTTCTACTGCTCATAAATGCTATGTCATCCCTGTGAAAGGCCATCGGCGTTACAGCCCAACGCTGAAGCAGTGATGTTTATTTAAGAGGATTGGTGGCCAGAAATAAGCCACAGTGTCTAATCAGACACAGGCCCTGCCTGGGCACCGTGCCACAACGTTTATTGCGTGTGCATTTCTCATAAGCAAAATGGCTACGTACTGAGGAGGATGGACATGAAGTCTGGAAGAAATTACGGGGCAAAAAGCGGTTCTTAACTTTCTGAGGAAGATTTAAGTGTATGTAAATATACTGGGATGAATGAAACTCTGTGATTGTGAGTTACTGAAAGCCAAATGGGGAATGTCTGTGGATGTGTGAGGGCTGCAAAGGAAGAACAGTGTTTAGATCCTGCCAAAGCTCCCTTAAGTCCAGCTAAACATTCCCCTGGAAGAAAATACTTCAGAAGAAAAAGGAGAAGGAAATCAGCCGACGAGGGACGAGAGTCAGTACAGGTTAAAGAAAATGAAGAAAAAAGCCAGTATGAAGTGGGAATTTCAGAAAACACCGAGAAATGTCCCAAGGATGTGGGATTGGCTGATTCCTTCCTCCGGAGAGTGACAGTGGCTGGTAATGCTCTGCCCGTGAGTACCGACCCTTCCTCTGATCTGGTTAAAGCAGAAGTTTTACTGGGTGAAACAAAGAGTGATTTTCTTTGTGGGGACAGTTTTCATGGTGCTAATCAGAGGCTCACCGAGTCTGATGAAACAGAGACGTGTTTAAAGGAACAAGAGAAGAGGAGTTCAGAGAAGCGCTGTACATGGAAGAGGAAATACTTGGAGGATAGCAACAGGAGAGAATTAGCATTCCTGAAGAAATCTAGTGGTCTTTGTTATGGAAAAGCATCCAGCTTGGATTCTGCTATCCACATTTTAGGCAGACAACGTGAAGAAACTGGATTAAACATAACTTCTTGCAGAATCGTTGAAGATGTCCCAGAAAGTAATAAACCTGAAAAGTTGCATCACATTCTTTCTGAAAGCAAAAGTAGTCTGCTTGAACAAAAGAGGTTTTATTCTTCTGATGCTGTGCTTTCCCACTTGCCAAAAGAAAAGGCATCCTGTAGCATTCCACCGAACGGAAGCAAGGTAAATATTTTGGCACAGTGCATCATCTTTCAAAGTTAGCTCAGAATAAGTATTGGAACATTATTTTTACTGCTAAAAAAATGTTCACTTTGCTTTGTGTAAGCCTTTTACACATGCTAGCATACTATAGGTAGTTGTAGGACAGAATGATATTACTTCATCTTTTTCATAGGTTAAGTAATACCTCTGTACTTCATAAGTGTTGATATATGATTGTGCTGTTTTGCTGTCTGTAGTTTGATTTGTTTCCTAATTTAGGAAAAAGATTTTAATGATAAAGTGTTTCTAGCAGGTGGAGTGAGTTTTAGAGAGTTAAGTTCATATTCAATATCTGCAGTAAATGTTCTTATCAACTCTTGACAGTCTTGTAATTCCTTTGGGTCTTGTATCAAGGAAAGGGATATTTGTAATTCTCTTCGGTTATGACCAATAAGAACTGAAGAAAGATAGAAATATGTAGGCAGCTTGAAATAGAAGTGAACATAAATCATGTTAATAATGCTCTACATTTCTTTTAAAAGATCTTTCCTCACAAGCTGTCTATATGACCTATTAATACTAATTATTGAAATTCCATCTTTCTCTGAGGGTAGGATTATTTTCCTTTTACAATAAAAGAAAACAAAATATGAGCTTAGTTGCAGAGTATCTGAGGTAAAGCAAGTTTTTGTCTGTTGGTATTCATGCTTACCAATTCAATCCATATTACCAGTTCTGCCCAATTATCTTCATCACAACTCAAAAATGTAGGTACGGGTCAAATGCTGATAGCAGAATATGGTCCAAAACCGCTTTGCCTTGCTCAACAGGGACACCTGAGCTTCGACTTGAGTGAACAGAGAGAGTGGACATACACAAAAGATACACTTTCCAGCAAAGAGTAATTACGTTTCTGTTGTTTATATAATTTACTTTTGTAACAGGAATCAAATTATATTTTTTTCCAAGCTTAGTTTTTAAATACAGATAACACACCCAATTACAATAAACAATATGCAGTAGTACAAATAGCCTCTTAATACATGGAGATCTTTGCCCTCTTAATCTTAGCTGGAATTCAGGAACAGCTTAGGGATGTTCTTTGATTTGAACAAAACGTCATTACTGAATAAAAGAGTATGAGGCCTTGTCCGTTCAGCCAAGCACGGCTGCTTTTTCCCTGTGTAAGCAGAGTAATACAGCTTCTAATATCGCTGCAGTTATTATTCCAGCCAGGTACATACCCCTTGTTGCCACAGGGGGAAGGGGGAAAAATGAGGCTTTTGCTGAGCACCTGCATCAGTACTGAGACTTGTGCCGATGGTATCGATAAAACACTGCATAGTTATATGGGTATGAAATCTACTGACAGATCAGGCTAAATGCCTGAGCTGCTGAAATGTCTGGTTTTCAGTTCAGTTCCCTTTGTCCACCCAGAATTTTGAGTATAAGTAATTTTAAGAGTGCCTAGCTTTGACCTGAAAACAAATCCAGGAAGAAGACTAGATTTGAGACTCTAGTTATAATTTTACAAAGTCATGATCACTTTCCTTTTGATTGCATTTGAGAACTAATCAAGTATTTGAATTTTTTTATATTTTAGTGTAAAACAGGAAAGCTGTTATTTATACAAATCCACAAATTTCCTGTTATCAGCCTGAGCTAATACGTAAGATTTGCAGTTACCAATCTCAGTATTTACCATTTTCTTTGCTGTAATTACAGAGATCAGTAGCTTCCACTCACTTTGTCAGCTTCCCCAGGCTGTAACATACTCTCAGCTTACACAGTGCCTCACATGTGGCTGATGTTTAAAAGCGTGTTGGCTTTTCAAGCTGAGAGACACCAGAGGAAACTCATTGGTACAGCTGGGTGATGTGTGCTGTCACAGAGATAGGACATTTTACCCTCTGAAACAGCACAGTCCCCACTACTGGAATATATCCTTTGAATTTCTTTCTGTGGCATGTCTTCCAATGCATGTAAAACAAGTATGATTTTGTGTTCAAACACCTCTGTTTTCCTATTTGCAAAGTTCAGGTAAGCAGCGTGTTCTGAAGCTCAGTCCTGACTTCTCACTAATAGCCTTGAGATAAAAGGTTTTTTACTCTCTGCTGGAGTATAATTTCGTCAGCCCTTGTTCCTATTACAGGAAGATTCCTTCCTCAAGCAAAATGTGCTCTGATACTGTTCTAACTCAGGGCTGTCCTAGAGCAGATGGCAATTTTCATTAAGGTCAAGAAGTTGTGAGCTGCAGACCCCTTCTCAGGGATGTGGAGGTAGAGTAGAAAGTCAAGGCTGTAGTTTTGGCTTCACTACAGGGGATACTGCCACTGTGATATTTGATGTCTCCTGTGTTGAAACAAGCTATGGTTTTCATTCAGTATCAGCAAAAGATAGCTACCAGCTGGTGTTGCCACCAGTTTTTGGTGGTTGTGAGCTTGTGTTGAAAGCAGTGACTTGGTGTTTCATGTTATCAATCATTGTTATTATTCTTCTAGTCTAATTTGTTGTAGTTTCCATTCTGGTTTATGTATGTAAATATTTTCCAGAAAAAAATGTCTAATATATAAACAGAATCATTTCATCTACTTCCAGTACTCAACTGTTGACTTGGCTGCAAGTTCCTCAGCTTTTTTTTTGCCATGTGTCTACATAGTGTCTGATACAGTGGATTTCTTACCTCATCTACAGTACTAATAACAATCTGCAAGAAAAAAACCCCATATATTTGAGTCAGGTTGAAGGCAATACACTTGCTTTTAAATAAAAAAATATAGATTATACATAATCAGCATATTCAGTAGAATACTCCTGGCTAAGTAGTCATCTGTTTATTATTTCAGGTATTACACATAGTTGTAAGATAGCAAGACAGCTTCCAGCTATGTGCAACGTCATATAATCTTGTATTAGCTATTCAAGTAGTAAAGTTAGGAGAGGAAGAGATGCCAGTTGGTCTTCTGGAATGTGATCGACAGGGCAAAGGTTCAGAAGTTAGGGGTTTTGCATTATTGGCATAGTATTGTTTGCTTCCTTGTGATACTCAAAAGAGGCCGGCGCGATCCACCTTAAGTGCTGGTGAATGAATCAGATCTGTAATCATTGATGGAACTACAAAACTAGGGCCAGAAAGGTTGTGGAGAGGTCATCTAGGTCATCTCTGTACCTGAAGGCAAGATAACTTAATGAAAACCACTCTTGACTGATACTTGTTCTTCTGTGCCTGCTTCCTGAGTATATTAAAAAATGGTTTTAGCTGAAAACATGTATGCTCATTTTAAACTCATTAGTTCTTTTCCCATTCCCAGAAGATTTGATTTATCACCTTCTTTGCAGCAGTATTCTACATGTTTGAAGACTATTGTCACATTTTCTCTCGGTTTTCCCTACTTTAGAATAAATCAAACAATTTTTTCAATCCTAACAAGTCATGTATTTGTAGATCTTTGTCATTCTTATTTTTCTCTTTTGATTTGCTTCAACTGATCCAATATTTTTTGAAGGGTGTTGCCCAGAGCTGGACTTGCAGCTCCAGAGAGCCTTGTGGGAGCTTAATAGGAGCGCTTGAATTTATGGCCAAATGGAAACTTTCAAAGTCCAACTGTAACATCAGGGGAGATGACTTCTTGTGATCACATGCAAGTTCAAATTCCATTTGTATAACTATACGTCCCTCAACGTGCTGTTAGCAATCCTTTTCAAACACAGCACATAACTAACTACTTAGCTTAGGTGGAAAATAGCATTTCAAAATCTCTCCCTGTATTCTTTTTTCTCTTATTTCTTTGTGTTCTTCAGACTTTTCTAGCTGACGTCAGAATGCATTTCATTATACATCGTACATCTTTAGCCCATTATGTATTTTTGTGCAGTTGAGTACATTATGTTAAGTTTAGACTTATGTCAAAACATTTGGCATAAGGTGGAATTGGAAGGAAGACTCATTAGTATCAGTCTTTCTCTTCTGTTTGCACTGCAAAAAAACAGGCCACAGAAATCCAGGAGCAGCGTTGATCTCTTTTGGAAGGTGTTCTCTGATCTGCTCTGCTCTTTGGACTCAAAACTGCATCACTGAAATCAGTGCAAGCAAAGAGCTTGAGGCTTTTTGGTGTATGGATTCTGTGTAATCTTTGCAGAGGAAACTTACAGGCAGAGAAAAAACACTTGCAGTAGTAGCAGAGGTGAACTGGTTCTCCCAGTTAGAAACAAGAAATAGAGTATTGACTTTGATTCTGACATACTTGGCTGTGCAGAGAATTACTTTTGTCTCCTTTTTCTTGCGTAACTTGTAATTAACAGACCTTGAAATAGTTTGGAGAACTGGATCTTTAGCAAACAACTGTTTGTTCAAACTCATGCAAACTCAATAATTTGTTCCATGCTTAAGGAAAATTTGTCCTCTAGTAACAGATGGTAGCAGGTAAATGATAGGCTTGTGGGATGTAAGAAAAAAAGGTTCAGACAAACTGTTTGCTTTGAAGGACAAAATGTGAACAAGAAAAGATTTGATTGACCCTTAACTTACTTTCTGTTCTAGTCTTCCTAATTTAGTAGTCCTTTTTCTTTCCTGTAGCAAATGATACAAATATTGATGATAATGCATAGTTGGTAGATCAGTATCTGTACTGTCCTTATTGGGTTATCAAAGGAAAGATGTGCTCTCTGTCTCTCTGACATCTTATTTTGTGGGGGGGAGTATTTTACTTGTTAAGTAGTTCCAAGTTAATAGGGCATCTTGCAAAGTAAAGCTCATATTTATAAGCATAATAAAATATAGCTCTTTGGCTCACCATTTCCCTCACTGTATTTTTATACTTTTGAAATATGAATTCAGTGTTTATGAAAAAGTCTGAAATGTTAGATTTGGAATCTGAAATCTTTTAGAAAACAGAAGTGCTCAGGCTGTTTCAGGTCTCAGGCTAATGTTAGTGTTCTTTAACCTTTACTGGAACATGGGCTACCTCCATGAGTGAAAAGGAATTTCAGTTTTTAAACCAAATCTAGCTTATTCCTTTTTCTTCAGATGGCCAACTAGGATACTGAATGGTGCTTGGAAGATTTTTGGATATAAATCCTGTTGATCTTAGGGTAATGAGCTAAATTTGTGTTTTAGCCGTTCAACATTTGGATTGCAAGCTTGCGTAGCAGTCACTTTCAGAATAAGAAATACTCTCTTTGTGTTTTTGTCCATAGCTACAAATGTTGTTTCTATGTAACAACAGATACCAGTATGACCTTCAGAGGTTGCCTTAATGTCTGAAATCACTTGTTGCCAGAGGAATCTAATGTGCACTCAAATATGCTGCGTTTGCACTCTCTGCAGTCTGAAATGCACATAGCCATCGCCAGTCAATTAACCGTGAAGGAGGCTAAAGGTTTGGACTTAGCAGTAAGGAATGGCCATTAGCAAATTACATTGTTAGATTGCTTTGTTAGAATATATTAAAAAAAGTGATACTTAAGGATTACACATAGAGGACTTTCTGAAAACGAGGAAAAAATTAGAGTGTGGGTTTTGGGGTTTTTTGCTAGACATCTGGCACTTCCAGATGACATCATCTCTTTCAGAAGCGTTGTCCGGATAAGTGGTAAATGGTTGACTTCATTTGTATTGTGGTCTGGTTGTTCTGTGATGAATAGAAACTAAAGCTACTGAAAAAATATTTAGTTTGCTTTCTTCTTTGAAATACCAAAGAGTAAAGATAACCCACAGAAAGGAAATCTTACATTACAGATGAGTTCCCTAGATTTTTACAAGAAAATTTTCAGAGTGATTTTAAGTTGGTCTCTTGCCACATTGGATTCCCTGTTGTCTTCACATATGGGACTTGCACCATCTGTATTTTGTGTGATTTCATGTAGTAAATACTCGGTACAGGATTTTGATACCTAGACATTTATAAATAATCACAGCTGCATGTGTTTCTCTTCAGTGTTTTAAACAAAAAATGTTATTTTTCTTAAGCATGTGCGGTGTTGAAGCTGGAGATGATAGGATGCAAAAAATGCTGTCAGATACTCGGATGTTTTAATGGCCTTGTTGAACAGTTAAAACTACTTTGGTTTCTAGCATTGGTGCCTGTATTGGTGCCTCCCTTACCTAGAGCCAGCAGATGTGGCCGCCTGTGATAAGTATCTGAAGAACTGCTTTCACAACTTGGTGTTTTGTGGATATTTGGATAGAAAATAATGTAAATTAATTTGTTCCCTGCATTAAATTTACTTACTGTGTGCCTGTAAATATCCCCTGGAGGAGTGACAGGTGGTTAAACAGAAGTTGCAGCGAGCACTGCAGCAGCTACGCTGCCCTGACATCTCCAAGGCTCTTCCTTTAGTCCCCCGCTTCCTAGTGCTTCCCACCACCTCCTGTTAGGCACTGACAAAGCAACATCAGTAGGAAAGCTACATCTCTTTGTTCCTGGCACTGTGTTTTATGTGGCTCTAATGTGAGAAAAACACGTAATTTCCAGACTAGCCTGTCTGAATTCCCCCAGGAAGAGCCCAGACAGAAGATAACTTTGCATGCGAAGGTTTCAAGGCCAGGAGGCATCTTTATGACTGTCCCATCTGGCCTCATGGACGTAGCTCTTGGTTTACACTAGAACAGGATGGCTGGAATTGGCACAGCTCAAGTTAAGCCTCTTCTGCAGCCAACTCAAGCACCTCCCTCGCCCCCAAAGTCGTCTGCGGGCAAACCTTGCCCAAGCCCTGACCTCAGGCTGGCCTCAGAGCCACAGGAGACCTGGCTGTCCCGGCAGTGCTGTGCGTAGCCTTGTGCGGCATGGCCTCTTCCAGATGGGTGCTTAGTGTCCACCCACAGATTTTGGCAATGTCTCAAGCCCTCTTGCCTCTGCCCACATCCCTCAGCCTGCTTTTTGTAATGTCTGAGCATTGGCATTTGGGTCCATACAGTGCCTCATGGTACCTGGGTTCCTAGCGTTCTTCATAATAACATATTATGTTACCTGCTGTTGTTGGAATAAGCGGTAAAAGGGGCCATGTAGAAGAAAGACAACCTGTGATACCACTTTATTTATTAAGGCATGCCATCTTTTTGTTCTATCTTGCATTTTGGGTACACATTGAATACAGTTTCTGTTACATAAGGTGCAAACAAAGCACAAGCAAATTAGAGAAATGTCTGCTTCGTATTTGTACAGTGATAGTTTTCTAAGCAAAGTGACTGGACTTCATTAGGAGAAAATTTAAGGTACTAGAAAGTAGTGTTTGTATGTAAACTTCCCAGTACTTTCCTGCGCTCCTGCTTTGTCTGACATGAAGTTGACAATGCTTAGGTAATACAAAACTAAACTACCTGTATCAGGGAAAATTTCCATGTATAAGCCTTCAGTCTTTTGGTCATTCCTAAAATGCTTCTTAGAAAATTTTGTCCTAAAAACATTATTGTCAGTTTTCACTGTAAATTACTGTTTTGTTACTGAATTCCAGGACAGCATATGTTATAAATTAACCTGTTTTGAGAGGAACAATTGTAGGCAAATAAAGTATATATAATATGAGTATTACATAGATGTGAATATATACATATAAAATGTTGTATTTGATACATAACTATGTAACATTTATCCATAATAGATATATATCCGTATAGATATAATACATAAAATAGATTATTATTCACATTAGCAACGTAAAATAGACATATTTAAGTATGTGTTATGTAATAGTAGTATATTTTCTCCAGAAATTAAGAGGCTGGGAACTAGCTAACTGAAGAAAATTGTGAAGCTATGAATTTTGTATTTCATATTGAAGATGCTGAGAGTGCATAAGGAAAATATAAACACGAAAGAATATTCATGCAGTACATGAATAAACAACATATTCATATATGCAGTTATCAGACGGAAAATTTTTCAGTGATGCAGAGTGGTTTTCTGCAATACTTTAAACATTATTTTGTGATAGGTGTAATTTTAATATTTATATTAACTGTATTCTAGATATCTGATATCCATGTTACTGGAGAGTCAGAGGACATGTCTGCTAAAGAGAGACTGCTCCTGTGGTCACAGCAGACAACCGAGGGTTATGCTGGAATCTGTTGTGAAAATTTCACTACCTGCTGGCGCGATGGAAGATTATTTAATGCCATCATTCATAAATACAGGTAAGTACTGTGTTCTCTTGCAAAATATTAATTGCAGCATTTTAATGTACGTAGAGGGAGGGCTCTGTGGTTTATGCCTGTAATAGCACTGCAGCTGTGGAGATAACACTGGCTCTTCCTGGGCAATTCCCTGCTCTTTGCAGCCAAAGGATGCCTCATTAGCCCTTGCATGTCCCTCCTTCCGCAGAGGAGCATCTCCACGAATCCTGCACATGTCTCATGGGACGCCTCCAAGCTGCTTAAAAGAATGTCTCTGGGGTTCAGTCTTCTCCACAGTCCCTTCCTATCATTCTAACATGAAGTATAGGCAGGGTAGAATAAGAACTCATCACCAAAGTCCAAACCTGCACTGCTGGTGAAATCTGTCTACTGCTGCATGACCTGGGATATGCTCAAGATCGCCTTATTCTGCCCTGTGTGACTTTACCATGCCCGTGGGGCTTAGAGTTTCTTTGGTGTTTCTCCTTGGAGCCTAGATCTACTCTGAGATTTTACTCTGTAAAATGGCATGGTATTCCCAGGAAAAGTGGGACCAGTTGGCTTGAAAGTTTTCAGTCTGAGAAGGGAATTGTGCTACTTTTCCTCCCTTTCTGGACTTTTGTGGGCACAATCTTATAAACAGGCATTTGTTAGAACCACTGGTGGCTGTGGCTAGGAGTTCAGTTATGCACTATATTAACTTACTTAAAGTACAGTTGAAGAAGTCTACTCACAAGAGAGGGTTTCTAATTCTGGATTGTAAGTAAAAAGAGGTCTCGCTTGAGGAAGCCAACTTTGGCATCAGAACGCGGCAGAGGAATAAGATTTAAGATCATTGCTGTGCTCAGCGTTCCCTCTTGGTTGGCGGCATCTCTCTGGTTTTGTAACATTTTTGGTTCCTGAATTGAATAAGGAGGTTTGTGTCTTAGAGGATGTTATGTGAGAGTATTCTGACCACTGGACTAATTAGTGTGTACTGACTTGTCCCTCCCCGTGCAAGGCTTGCAACTTCTGGATTTTATTATAGTATGTGTAAAGAGTTTGTGCTGTCCGCCTGGGGTGCATATCATAAGGAAGTTTGAGGGTACGTGATTTCCTTGGTATAGTACTGAAGGAGCATCCCAAGTAGAGAGCACCAAATTTGGTATGTTTTAATGCAGCTGCAGGGAACAGACCCTGGAGCAGATTATTCCGTTCTTGAATTTCCTCTGGTGGGACCATTTGGCTCACTACAGAAAGAAGCCTAAGGAGAGCCAACATACCTGTGGTATGGGGACTGGGACACTGAAGTAAAATGGGAGAAGAGTCAAGCAGATGCAGCCTTTTCCTCACACACTATGTAGAGAGGCTGTAACCGTAACGTACAGTGCTCCGAGTCCTAGAGAAGTTAGCTGTGGCAGTGCATAGCTGTGTGGTAAAATGAAGCTGCATCAGAATCAATGAGGTCTTTTTTCTGACGAACGCTTCTGTTCTGGGTAGCCAGTCAGGGAGGAGGTGCATGCCAGCAAGCAAGTCGTCTTTTGGTAACATTGGCAAGACAAAGGGAAATAGCTGGCAAAAAACTAGGCTGTTTTACTTCGGGACAGAGCAGCTAGAAGAATGAACATAGCACAGGCAAGTATTTGAAAAAATAAACAATTTGAAAGATCCAGAGAGAGGGGAGGGGAAAAAGGAAGGAGCTTAATGAGATGGAACGAAGGCAAATATTTCCCAGAGCTGCTTCAGAGCCTTATATGACTTACATAGACCAGTGTAGTCTTTACAGCTCAGCAACTAGTAGTTGTGGTACAGATCAGTTAATAAATAGTGAAAACCTTGAATTCTGTCCTCCAGCTGTGCAAATGTTAATGCTTTGGGACATGACTGAGTACCTGCAGTTGCTTTGCTGGAGCAGTGTTTCTGTAAGTTTCATTCCCAGTGTTTCAGTGGGGAAGCACAGGCACCTTTGGCAGGAGTGCGCTGCGCGAAGCAGATGATTCAGTGGCTGAGGAGCAGAGTCCCCATTCTGTGTGCTTTGTACCAGTTTCCATTTAGCTTATCCTATTCCTGTAAACATAACATCTCCACCTAAGGATCCTGTGTCCTTCCCAGGAGTGTTTACTGTCCTTATCTGATGTCTTTTTGCTGTGAGAGGTTACAGATTCTTGGACTCTGTCTTGCTGATGAAATCAATGAGATTCTTCCCCTGATTTCAGTGGGCTTCTCTATTTCTTTCCTTTACCATTTTGTACCGTTAAAACAGAGATAATAATTTCCAGCTATTGCTCACAAGATAGGAATGGTCTTTCCAAACAGTCATCTGATATTTTTAACTACATTTTTTTACTCCAGAGAGCTCTTTCAAAGCTTGGTTTGTGTTCTGAGCAGTAAGTAGGTTCAACACTAACAAAAAGCGCACATTTTGGGCAGGGATTCTCCATATGCTCTGTCTGTCTGTTTTAGTAGCTCCCAGTTTGTGTATCACAGGTGGTCTCAGGAGCAAGGCTGAGCATCCTGCAGATGCTGCTGGCTGGCATGCTCCACCAGGATGGGTGACCAGGCATGCCTGCTCGGGCAGCGGGGTGGGACTGTGCACGTCTGTCCCTCGTGGTGCAGCATGGCAGCCCCTCCTGTGCCAGGTGTGCCGTGCTCACTGGAGATACCTCTCCTTACAGAAGCACCATGTGCCCTGGGCCAGGGGGAGTGTCTGCTCTCTGCGAGTGGGGATGGGGCTCTTCAGCAGGAACGTGGCTGCCAGCCTGGGAAGGGATTTAAATGGGCCCAGACCTGATCTTAAGGGGGTGACATTAAGTGCTGCAACAGCAGTAACCAGAAGGAAGACGTGGAAATACCCAGGCATGTTACTGATAGCTAGAATGGCAGTCGTACCGAGGGACAGCATGCTGTATGTTGGATGGAGAGCACATGCTTACCCATGTCTGGGCACAGCGGCGGGGTCTCCCTGTGGAGGGTCCGTCAGGGCAGGGCCTGGCAGCCGGCGCCCGTCCCACCCTCCCAGCCAGGAGCGGGGTGGCCAGGGGGCAGCGGGGCAGCCCTGGGGACAGGGCACCTCCCTGGGGACGGGGACAGGCTGAGGCTGGGCCTGGGACGCGGTCCCACAGGTGGGCTGCACTGCTGCAGGGGCCATAGCTCAGCCAGGTGCCAGAGGGAAAGCACCAGCAGCTCCCAGAGGACAGGAGCCGTGCTGTCTCCGAGCTGAACCCGAGCGCAGACAGGCGAGCCCCGTGCTCACAGCCCTGGTTTCGGGAGGCACTGCCGAGAACACAAGCCGTACGGGTCCAGCATGGTCCCTGCAGTCGGTCATCTGTCAGGCAGGGAGATGTCACTGTCCGGTTCTAGGTGACGGGACTGGCGTGGCAGGTTATAATTACCTCCTTTCCAGGCATAAGACATTTTTAAAATCCCAAGTACGCACCAGCTTCAGGCAATTGCTGAAGCTGTGGAGGGCTGGGCGAGGAGCTGGGCTGTGAATCAGCGGGCAGGGAGCCTCTCCCCTCGGCGGGGCTGACAGCAGGTGAGGCTGCCGGCAGCCATCCCCATTTTATTCTCTGTCCCAGCACAGCATCCAAGCACCTTTTTTTTTTTTTTCTTTTTTTTTGTGCAAGCCACCTAAGATTTATGATGCAGAACTGCAGGAATAGTGCATGGATTTGCCATGGCTTCCTGCTCCACCCAAGGTGTGTGGGAGAAGTACGATAAGGCGGACATTTCCCTGGCATGACTAACTGTAGTGCTGTCGTGGGTTCGGGCCGGATTGGCCCAAGCAAGCGGAGAGACAGATGTTCCTTCTCTCCTGCCGAGCAGGACAGAGAGAAGAAGAGAGACTAGTTTAGTAGGAACTAAACTCTTTAATGAAATATAAAGAATAAAATAGTAAAAAGAAAATAATGAAATATATACAAAACCATATCAAGCTCCCAGGGTGATGGTCACGTCACCAGCAGGCACTGGGGAAGTCCCAGACTGGACTCGGCGACAGATGGGAACTGGATTCAGGTCACGTGGGTCAGGATCAAAGGCAGACGAACAGACAGAGTCCTCCTCGGATGCTGGCCATTGAAGAAAGAGGAAAAAAGAGTGCTGACCCTTTGATGCCTCAGCTTTTACACTGAGCATGATGCAGATGGGATGGAATACCCTGTTGGTCAGTTTTGGGTCCCCTGTCCTGTCCGCTCCTCCCCACAGGTGGGACCTCTCTGTGCTTTTCTGCTTCTGACCTTCCAACAGGGCAGACAACAAAGTTGGCTGCCGTTGGTTCTTATAGTAATAAATATAAGCAAGGGCCTATCTGCACACCATGCCTTGGCATCAGCTATAAACGTGGGTCTTACCACTCTGAGAAAGAGCAGTTTTCTGCACAACGTGCACTGATTTCAGCAGTTAGAAGAGGCTTAGTTAGAAAGCAGAGTTACTGAACAAAATTGGTCCTGTTTTACCTCAAACCAGGACAAATTGCCTGCTGCTGCATCTCATTGGAGACCGACAGGCTGGTGTGTGGTGGCTGGGCGAGCCAGGTTCCTCCCCGTCTCCCTGCCCTGCGTGCACCCGCAGCCCTGCTGGCAGTGCTCCGCTGCCAGCGCCGAGCCTGGGGACGCGGGCAGGTGCCAGGTCACTCACACTCAAGTCAGTCACCTGCTCTCCTGAGCAAATGCAGGATGTTTGGTTTTGTTCCTCTCAAGCTACGAGGATTAGATTTTCAGAGCTTTTTGTAAGGGCCTTCGATCACTTTCTCTCTTACCTCTGTTAAGAGCATGAATGAGTTTCCAGTGATTTTGCATTGTTCTGTAAATCAAAAGAAAGTAATTTTATGAATGACAGAAATGAGAGGAAAAAAATACTCAATTTGAGGTACTTGGCTCCATATACAACTTTGATTTTTCTTCCCCTGCCCCGATTTAGGAAAATGTAATTTGTTTTCATGGCAGGGCCACGAAGATGATTAGGGGGGTGGAGCATCTTTGTTATGAGGAAAGGCTGAGGGACTTGGGTCTTTTTAGTCTGGAGAAGAGAAGACTGAGGGGGGATCTCATCAATGTTTACAGATACTTAAAGGGAGGGTGCTGGAAGGAAGGGGCCAGTCTTTTTTCAGTGGTGCCCAGTGACAGGACAAGGAACAATAGGTATAAACTTGAACATAGGACGTTCCATCTGAAGATGAGGAGGAACTTCTTTCCTTTGAGGGTGGCAGAGCACTGGCACAGGCTGCCCAGAGAGGTGGTGGAGTCTCCGACTCTGGAGACATTCCAAACCCACCTGGACGCCATCCTGTGCAACCTGCTGTAGGTGGACCTGCTCTGGCAGGGAGGTTGGCCCAGATGATCTCTAGAGGTCCCTTCCAATCCCTAACATTTTGTGATTCTGTTTTCATGTGAGAATATTGCTTGTATTTTCAGCAGGTTCCAGCAGTCTGTGTTTATAGGGTAAGATTGAAGATTATGCAGCTGAACTTCTGAAGAGCGTATAAACCTTCCATTTTAAAACATCCTGTAAGTGGTTAAATCCCTGGGAAATGAAGGGGGCTCCACACCAGTGTGAAGAACTGCCTCAGGGGACTCTATTGTTAGCCCTGGATTTTGCTTTTCATGTTGTTATTCTGTGTGAATATTTGTTCTTTCATAGAAAGACCAAATAAAAAGTCAGTTTTAATACTGAACATTGCCAGGTTTGTTAATTGTACAATTTTATTAAAACATACCATCTTTGAGACTCTCTTTTGAACCTCCACACCTTTCTCTGTATGTGTGATCCAACCCATTAGCGAAAGCTTAGAGATATGCCCCGGAGATTTGAGAATATTCTGTGTGTCTCATCTCTTACGTAATTGGCCTTTTATAGCTTGATTTTTCATTGAAGACGTGTGTTATTTGCTTCAGTGTGTTGTGTTGGAAGAAATCTGACTTCAGGCACTTTAAAAAGTACGTGATGTTTCTTTCATACCATCACATCATACGTAGCAAAAACCTTTAAGTTGGAGGCTGACTTAAATCAGCATGTAGTGTCCAGATTTTCCTGGAAATCCTGCTGTCTACACGCTGGGGTCTTCATCTTGCACCTCTATCATGTATTTCTAGTCACTAGACTGTTTGATTTGTGTTTTCATTTTCTTAGGTACGTGCCTTTTGCCCAGGGACAAACCGTATCCCATTGTTAAAATATATATAGAAACAAATGGTGTCTATAGAGAATGAAGGCTACTCTTCTTTCATTAGGAGCTGTATGATAGATTGGAGCTAGTAATCTAAATTGTAGATCTACATTGCACTTTGCAGATACATTTATTTTCAAGCAAAGCAAATTCAAATAAAAAGTTATACCAAAGTAACAAACAGCTTTTTTTTAAACTCATGCTGCCCTGAGCCTTTGGTACATAAGGACTGCCGGCTATTTCAGTTAAAAGGTGTCTGAAAATGGAATTTAATAAATAGGAAAAATAATAGCTGTAAACTTTATATTTAAATGGCACCTATAGACACTTTGTTAAGGATAGTGGGTACTGATACACAGAAAAGAGACATGGTCACAGACCAGCTCATCTTACTTTCTAAAGAAAAAAAATGAAGTATGGAGAATAGAAGATTAACATCAGACATGCATGCTTTCTGTAAAAACATGTGCGCTCCTTTCTACATTTTATTTTTTATTCTTACAATTTTTATAATAAAGAGGTAGTTTTGCTTTTAACACTTCCAAAGGATTTCCCGAAAGAGCAGTATGTTCTTGTGTAACTAGATAATAGCATTTAATGAGTAGCCCCAGTGGTGCCTACATGGTGAAAAATAGCGCCTGTTCAGGAAGCACTGCAAACTCACTTCCCAGATAAAGCCATATTTTTTAAGTTCTAGTCTCAGGCGTTAGGTCTGTTCGGATAAATGAGTTGGGTCCAGCCCCTGCTTTCTGGCCCTGTGGGTGAGCGGCACAGCAGGGCTTGTGTCCGCACGGCTGCAGTCTCCCCTCCATCCTATGGGAAGGACTAGCAATTAGAGTCATGGGCCCTTGGTCTGGGCTTCTGTACACTTTCATCATAGACATGTCTGGTTATGCTTGGTCTTTTCCCTGAATTGCAGCAACCCTACAACGTGGAAAGACACTGGTTAGGGGGAAAAAAGTGCATATGCAGTGTTTAGGCCAGGCAGCAGTCTGGGAAGTAAGTAGGACACATGAAGGGTTTAGACAAGGAAAAAAGTGAGGGTATTTCATGTAATGCTATAGCATGGCTTGCTGAGACCACATGCAGACAGTTGTCTACAAATTTTGACACCACCTAACAAGAAATGCTAAGTAGTAGAACTGCTGCAGAGAGGGAAAGGGGTGCTAGAGTCGAAAGGGATGCATTTTGAGCACCAGTTAGAAGGAAAAGGTTTTTGTTAATGAAATGCGAGGATGTGATCCAAAGGGGCCTCTGATACTGGTAAACTGTGCAAGACTTTAATGATGCCTATACTTTTAAGCTGTGTATAGTTTAGAGAGGGGGTAAGGAGAAAATGGCTATTATCCCCAAACGAAAGAGGAACAGGCTGACAGTGAATGCAGCACAGAAAGAGTGGAGGTACGCTGGGTACTTCGTGTTGGGAGGAAGAGAAATACAGACTGCAGCAAAGAATGTGTCCCCAAAGGAAGGAGCACTGTGACAGGTCCATAAATGCTAGATAAAGTGAGAGCCAAATTTTCCAGGTTCACAACACTTTTCTTTTGAAATATTACTATAATAACTCCATATGCTTTCTGAATTACTAGATGGATGTTTTTTGGAGTGCGGTATAGCAGGGAACAAGCTAGATTCCTGCCTGCTAAATAACTCTTTTGGTTTAGAGCAAGCTGTTTCAGCCTTACCTAGGACAATTTACCGTGTGTGTATATAGTTGGTGGAACACTAAGCTCCTGACCGGCAGTGCATGTGGCATCCCTCTGATGTTAAAACATGTTGCAGCTGGTCAGGTACTGACATGAATACATTCCTTAAGGGGAGGGATAGTGATGCCTCGATTTGCAGTAGCTTGTTGAACACCCTTGGGGAATGAATGAGAAAGAAACTAAATATTACACAGTGTCAAGCCTGAAAATGCTAGGGGATATGTTTTAAATAAAGAGATTAGTTGGGTCTGCTAGTTTTGGCTTGCTGTTTTGTAACTCGTAATTTATTGTTACCTAGCCTTAACAAAAAGAAAATGTGAGTCCGGTGGCGTTGCTGCCCGCTTCCCACCCACCTCCGTGTTCAGAAGCGTGGTGGTTACTGTTTTCAGCAGTTTTTGTTATGTAGAAGACACCAAGTTGGCATTAAAAATTGTCAGTTTGGGAAAAGCTAAACAGCATTTGGGATGATTAAAAATATTGACAAGCAGACGTGCCTTTAATGTTACTTGCCTTTAATGTTACTTGCCTGAGTATGCATATACATATAGCTAATGGGTTTAGAAATAGCAAGTAACCTCAGCTGCAGTTTAATTGAATACACTCAGGAAAATTCTGTGATGGCTCTTGGTAAAGGCTATATTAAAATAGTATTGGAAGCGGGCCTGCAATTTTAACATCTTGTGTTGTGGTGGTGGTTAGCCTTAGTGGGTATTAGATGGAAGACTTCCAGGCGGTTGGGTTGATTAATTTCAGATCTGGACTTAAAGTGATCCCTGTGTATGTTGTACTGGATCCTACTGCTAAGTAGCAGCTGAATGAAAGATAACAGTTTTCTTTTTGCAGTAACTGAGAGGAAAAAAATACTACGCTGAAATCAAAGCTTTTTCTTGCTTAGGCCAAATGGGAGTAAAATGAAAAATAAAGCTTTGGATTTGAAAGGCCAGTTTTCTGTTCAGGTTTCATATGTCTCTTACTCTTTGATTGGTAAAGACCAGGACACTTAAGGGTGTTAAAAACCTTTATCCAGAAGGGCATGGTGTCTGAACAGTGGTGGTGTATGTGCCCATCATAAATTAGACAAGGAGAGGTCTTGGTCTTCTTGCAATGCCTTTTGCAGATTTGTGGCACATGGAGCAATGGTTGCCTCCAAGACAGGATGGCACAAGGAGCCTTTGGGAAATCTCCTGAACTCATTGTGGTACCTCACTTCTCTTCCCTGTTGGTAACTATTAATCCCACTGGGAAGCTAGTTTGTCAGGCAGTTGCTGGCAGGGTCTGGAGGGAGTTTTCTCAGGGAGCAGAACAGAATAATCATTTGGTTTTGGTTACTTCATTGTCTTTTTGGTATTCAAATGCTCCATGGAAAGGTGCATTATTTATGATTATTTCTGTAGATTGCAGAGTGTGGGATGAAGTTAAGAGCTATGACCCTTGCTTCTATTTAAATTTTATCATAGGCAAAAAAATGCAAAGTTACTGTACCATTTCTGGTTTTGTAATGACAAAAATATCTCGTGTTACAAAGAGAATGTAAATCTCGTTTTAAAGCTGGTGAAAGGACTGACTGAAGTCCTTTCTAGTTTCATTCGTGTGTGTATACTGAGCTTGAAATCTACACGTTGCAAAGTTATTGCCAAGTTTTGATTAGCATTCATAAAGCATGGCTAAAGCTGAACTCCACATTTAACCACTAGGTCTTTGATGTTACAGTGCCTCAATTGTGTCTTTAGATAAATCATTTGGTATGGCAAATTACAGGTAAAGTTTTGCTGTGCTAATAAAGGTGGGACAGGAGGCTTTGATAGGTTTATTAAACCCAGTGCTTGTCAAATCAAGTACGTGCATGATAGATGGAATTATCTGAATCAGGTGCATATGTTGTTAGGGGCTAAATTATTAATGGCATCTGAGGGCCTTTTTTTAGTGAAGTTAAAACATTCATTCTTTTTGTATAGGAAATCTTGATATAACATGTTGGGATAAGAAGAATAGACAGGAAATGTATCTGTAAATAGTGTGTCCTTGCCACACTGTCACTTGCAGTAGTTTTTTCAAAATTATTCACAGTATCTGAAAATTGATAGGAAAAATTATGAAAAAGATTACACAAGAGAGCTGAAGAGTTCAGATAACATGAGAATTGTTCAGCTCTTGAGGGAATAAAAAGGCATGATTGTTCATCTTCAGAGAGGCATTGAATGAAATCTATAGAGGCACATAAAATAATGAATAGTACATGCATTCCTGTCATACCAGCACAAGAGAAGACAAAACCAAAAAGAGTATACAAGTCATAGTGATCATGTGAAATACATTAGCACAGTGTGTCATTGATGCTGGGGACCCGTGGAGCTTGAGAAAAGTATTTGCCACGTACTTGAAGAAACAATATGCTGAGCTATATTCAGTGGCATGCTTTTTGGTTTATCGCAGTTTTAAGGATAAAACTTTTCTAGAATGACAGTTTTCAATTAGAAAATTGTTTGCATTTTCCCTGAACTGTGAAGTGTTACCTGATTTCAGTGATGACACTGCTGAGCTTCACCCAGTGGTTTCATGCGTTGGGGTAATTTTTGTTTCACCATGTCATGTTAGTTGAAGATGTTATTGTAAAGTCTATGGTTGAACAGTCATTTTAGTCTGACATTTGAGATTACATGAAATAGTTTTCATATCTCCTCCCCCCAAAAATATATTTCTGAAAAGTAGTCAAATATTTCTGTAAATTACTTTGTGATCTGTGTCAGTTGGCCAAGATAGGATTCATGGAGTACTTTTCACCTCTTTCCCAGTCAAGAGCTGAATGATGAGCTAGGAGACATGACATACCATGCACCTCCTTAATGACAGCAGTAAAATTTTGGTAACCTTTTTGATTTTGTTTCATATTGAATGAGAAAGTCTTCAAGAAGTGCTAAGTCTCCTAGTAATCATTGTTATTGAGTCTGTGAAAGCCAGTTAAGCAATTCTGCATTTTAAATGTACAGCATTGTTTTTGTTGCTGAGAGCATCAGTCTCAAAACACATATGCTTGGTGAGGCGGAACATTTCATTACAGCTTTGCAGTTATCTAAAGTTCCACTCACTACAGTCAGTGGATTTGGCTCACTCTGAAGTTATTGCTGGATAGGTTGCACTGGATACGTTCGCCAGATTTCCATTTGCCAAAATGAAATACATATAAGCCCTTGAATATAGACACCTAAATTTAGGTGTCTGGAGCTGAATCTCACGTCTTACCACTTTCCTGATACTCATGTACATATAATAGAGACCGCCCTGCCAGAACAGGTCCACCTACAGCAGGTTGCACAGGATGGCGTCCAGGCGGGTTTTGAATGTCTCCAGAGTCGGAGACTCCACCACCTCTCTGGGCAGCCTGTTCCACTGCTCTGCCACCCTCAAAGGAAGGAAGTTCCTCCTCATGTTCAGATGGGACTTCCTATGTTCAAGTTTGTGCCTGTTACCTCTTGTCCAGACTGAAGAGACCCAACTCCCTCAGCCTTTCCTCATATGAAAGATGCTCCAGCCCCCTGATCATCTTGGTAGCCCTTTGCTGCACCCTCTCCAGCAGTTCCCTGTCCTTCTTAAACTGGGGAGCCCAGAACTGGACACAGTACTCCAGATGCGGCCTCACCAGGGCAGAGTAGAGGGGGAGGATGACCTCCGTTGACCTGCTGGCCATATTCCTCTTGATGCACCCCAGGATGCCACTGGCCTTCTTGGCCACAAGGGCACATTGCTGGCTCATGGGCATCCTGTTGTCCCCCAGGACTCCCAGGTCCCTCTCTGCACAGCTGCTTTCCAGTAGGTCAGCCCCTCACCTGTACTGGTCCGTGGGGTTATTCCTCCCCAGGTGCAGGACTCTACACTTGCCTTTGTTGAACTTCATATGGTTTCTCTCTGCCCAACTCTCCAGCCTGTCCAGGTTGTGCTGAATGGCAGTACAGCCCTCTGGTGTGTCGGCCACCCCTCCCAGTTTTGTGTCATCAGCAAACTTGCTGATGGTGCACTCCATCCCTTCACCCAGGTCATTGATGAGCACGTTGAACAGGACTGGACGCAGCTGAAGGCTCTCGGATCTTGTTCTGTTCTTTCTTGTCACGTCTGGGTGAATCTGTTAAAAAGAACCAAAACCATTTTCCATAAAAGTTACTGTCTACAGTTACATATCCTGTGGATGCTTGAGGCTGATTACTGATGGTCAGACCTGGCTGCACATTATTCCGTACAAACCTCCTTTTCTGGGCAACTCCAGTTAATAGTGTTTTAACTGTAGATTAGAAGTCCTGCCTGTCTTTTGACTTTTTCCTCTGAAGGACAGCTGCAGCCATTTCTGCTTCATTTAGATACTCTATCACACTTATGTCCATGATGTATCTTTCCTGTTTAATTTTCTAGCTTTTCTACTTAAATGTTTGTGAGTAGTGTGCAATACTATCCACCTAACAGACCCATGAGCTCAAGGACCAGAGCCAAGGAGCTTCAGGCAAAAAAGGTCACCTGGTTTAGACATCTGGACATGTGGTTCAAAACTTATTTTTGCCGGTTACAGATGTTGGCATGGAAATTAGTGCTCATATTTCTGTACTGAGCTCTGAGACTGAAGGGTTCTTTCCCAACATAGAGTGAGAAACTTAATGAAGCAAACAAACCTCCTCATGTGTGGTTGTTGTCTGTAGATCCTTCGGAGGCAGATCCCCAATTTTGTAAGAAATACAGAGCTTCTGAAAGGTGGGTAGCCTTGTGTATAGTGGAAGATAGTGTTGATTCAGGAGTCAGTATTCTATCTCCTCACCTCAGCATGGGGTTTGACACCAAGGAACCTGCTACAGAACCTTGTGCTGCGTGTTGCTGTTGTGGTCTTTGATGCTGATGATGGATGAGATCTGTTCTTCCATAATGCCATAAAGTCATACCTGCTTGCCATTTTTGAGCAGAAACTCTCGTCTTCCTCCTCTGTAAGGGATCAGGCTATATGAAAAGAAATCTGAATTACTCTGCTCCCTGAAGCTTGGGTTTCCAAGTTCTCTGAAACTGGGTTACTGAACCCAGCTAGTCCTATATGGCCTTTTTTTCCCTAAGACGTGGCATCCTTTATATTGAAGCTCTCATATGACAATGGAAGAGAGATCAGGAAAATAACTGTGGTAGCATATGCGTTAGCAAAGGGTACCTCCAACACTATAACTAGATCTTGTGGTCATGACGCTGTATAGAGCGCTGTGTCTACAGACATCGGGCATCAATAGATATGCCCATAAGGAGAGTACGTGTTAGTTGAAGTCCAGGAGTCATTCCCGTTGTGTTGATGCCTCAGTCTTTCCAAAGCAGGGTCTTTGATAAGCTGTTTTGAACAAGATTTAGAGCTGTACCGTGTGTGGAGACAAATTCTTTAACAAGTTCCCCAAATACTGACTCTGCATATAAACTGGTGTAAATGTTTTTTAGAAACTCTGTTAAGGGATAGGTTAAATGGTAGGTGTTACTGTATAGTAGGTTAAATAGTAAATAGATTTTGCTTCCTCATCTCATTTGTAGAGTTCCTGGGAAAGTAACAGGAGATAAATGTTAGAAGAGATAGAACTAAAATTTCTGGATTTTACATGGTTGTTTCCTGTCTTCTGATTCATTTCAGTCTCTCTATTCTTGTCTTTTTTTAAAAATGTATTTTATGACTGTGTATTCTGGAATGGGCTTTAATTTGTTTCAGTAGTCCTTCCATCCCTAAAAAATGTATGAGTCTTTCTGGCACCTGGCCTTTTCAATTGTTGGTGAACAATGAAGCAAAGAATTTTTTTTTTTTTAATTTTTTTAAGGCATTTTCTAATTACAGCAATGGAAAAGCTAAGTGGGCTATAGTGACATGTACACTTCAATCTGCATATTCAGTCATGTTTTCTCTGAGAGTTCTGCAGGAAACTCACTATATTAATATTTCTGCTTAATATAAGCCGTGAAAGAAAATATTCTTTTAATATCAGGTATTACTCAGTCAGCGTCCAGAGTTTTGACTGAAACAGAGTTGTGCAGATTAAACATCTTAGATGGTTCATGTAAAGAACATCAGGCTTGTCAGTTAGCCTCCTGAACTCGTTAATGGTATTTTCATGTGGAATATTACTCTGATGTATATATGTCTTAATAAAGTTAAACACTGCTGTAGCTTGGGGAACTGTCATCCGGGAACAGTGAAGAGGAGGATGTGGTTTATTCATTATGGCCTGGGAAAATAAAAGTTCAGTTAAATACCTTTTTCCACTTTGAAATAATCAAATTCCCTTCAAATCTAATCTTTTGTTTTAAAGGGGAAATATTATAGCTGCTAGGTTGGATCTTGACCTGTTTTACTAGGTAGTAGGATCTGGCTATGGGAAAATCTACATGTGCCTAACTTTTTTTATTATGCGCAACTCTTTAATTTCAAGGTGTCTTTGCAGAGTAGAAAGGTGGCATTTGATCCACATAACTTGTATTATAAACCCCTTAATTTCTTTCTGCTCTTCTGCAGATAATGGTTCACTTGCTTCTCTTTGTGGTGCTAGGTATTTGTTTTCTTGAATTGATCATAATTTTGTCAGCTTCTTTATTGAAGTGGTATTAATCACACCTTTATTTTTTTCCTTCTGATACAAATTGTGTCTAATTTCTAACACCTACACTAAGATCTCAATGGCAGGCACCGATCTTCTTATAAATGAAATGATTAATGACTCACGATATAGAAGCCAAACCCCTTGACTTGGGTGCGGCTGCGGCAGAAGCATCTCCTTTGTATGGAATGTTCCAAGTCGGCTGGCGTTTGGGATGTTTATGTGTGTGTTTTGATGGCAAGAGCCCAGCCTGCTGAAAAATCTGCCGTAAGATGACTCACAATATTATGACAGAAGGTAGAGTCATCATCTTAAAGTGCATTTAATTTAATTTGTTCTTGACTATGTATAAAACCACTTAATAGTGCTATGCAAATTGATATAAAATATATTTATAATACATGACAAATAGCTTCTACAAAACTTGTGCATTTTCTTTTTAGTCTTAAAAATGAAAATGTTTGCCGTGATGGGTGATGCTTTAAATTTAGTACTTGCTTCAGTTAAGACAGTTAAATAAATACGTATTAGAACAATACTCATCACAACTGCAATTTAAGCACATAGTAGTATTTCAGAATTGAAAGGAGAAATGAAATACTAAAGATATTGGAAAATATTTGTGAGCCTTTATAATACAGCCCCACAATACTCACTGTGCGCAGTCTATGCTCAGTTACACCAGATTCCCTTGATTCTGCGGGGAAGGATGGTGATCGGCAATCACAGCACTGAAATCCACATGCACATGCTCAAAGGCTGTACCCAGTTAGTGCGCAGGTATCTCTGCAAGCTTGCAGCAGATAAAAACGACTTTTATTTTTATTTAAAACTGTGAGAAAACACTCGTAAGCAACAGTAGAACAATGTGGCAATTGGTGATTTCCTGAGACATGTTTGTCGGATGCATTTTTCTGGGGTTAAAAAAAAGTCTTTTACTGAGCTGTGAGAGGTCAGCTTGTTTTTCTGTGGCTTTGCAACATATCCCTCTACTATTTGCGCAGGGGAAAGGGTGACCTGCAGAGGGTGGAGGCCCTGAGCCCGCAGCAGCGTGCACGTCCCATGGCCGGTACCAGGTGCTTTTGCATTCGAGTCATAATACCCATCTTTTCCCTTTTTTACGCCATCTCTGTGGTTGTTCTTAGTCAGCTGTTGAGCCCTCTGTCTGCTTCAAAAAACTTAAGACAGCACTATCAAGACAGAGACAAATGCTGTCTTCTGTAGTATTTTCTGGTAGATCAGGACATTAGGTAAATAGAGACCAGCTCTGTAGATAAATATAGACCATTTTAATCTAGGTTGGTATGCTATGTGTTGTGTGTAATTAACTGAAAACAACAGTATTCGTTACAAATTTCCCTTGTTCTTACAGGGGAACTGAATAACCCCATGCTGGTAGGAGTTGCAGGGATGGGAAAGTATGTTTAAGAGAGAAGCAGTCATTTCACAGAGTGGGCTCTTCTTCAGCTGGGGAGTGAAGGCACAGCGTTGATGTAAAATGATGTATTGTGCAACAGCAGTTGTTTTTATTGATTTTTACCTATACCTCAGTGAGAAAAACCTTACCTCTTCTTCATCTAAACGAAAGCTCTATTCTAAGGAGATTATCACGTCAGTGTCTCTGCAGCTTGCAGCTCGTTTTCTGGGAATAGGGAAGGCTTTTACAACTTGTTCTTTCTTGTTCTGAGAGTTGGCAATAGAACAGGCAGCATAAGTGATTCTTGTGCCATTTTTTATCAAGTTTGAAACAAATGTAAAGAAGGCAAGTGGGGAAAAAAAAGCCCAACCAAACCAACAGCGTACACTTACAGAAACCTGCTTCTCTTGTCAAAACTGTGCTGTGAAAGCCATCTTTATTACTCATACTGTCTCCATTATTGTGGCTGAAATAGGAGACTGGAGTGCTCTGTTTCCTTTTCTAGTATTGTCTTTTATTTTTCATGGATTTTCTGTGCTGCTAAGAGCAACGGATGATATTGGTTTCGTTGCATTGTTTTCATTGCACTGAAATTCAGAGAAGAATGGCATGAGCTTCATCATGCTCTCACTAAGCATATTGGAAGTGGAAAGTCCCGCTGGTTTAGGAGGATTATGTTTCTTTTAGCGCTGCTTATGTTTTTTTATTAATTAAATGTTCTTTCAAGAAATAGTAAGTGCAGTATTATTATCAGTCTTGTAGACATGTCTTCTAAAGAACACAAGGAAACCAGTGATTCTAAATGGCTGAGAAGTAAATTTCTATTTATAGTCCCTTGAAGTTAATTCAAATACAAGCTTGTATCGAGTTTCTCAAAGTTAATACCTTGTTGTGATCAAGGGAATTTGGGGTGTTGCCAAATGAAATGTCATTTGTTTTGAACAATGTGATATTTAACAGTTTTATTTGTGTCTGTTGCAGTTATTTAAAGCTTCTGCTACGTAAAACTAAGAAAATAGTTTCTCTAGAAACAAACATGAGAAAATTTAAGGACTGAATTGTTCACTAAAACTTATGTCGTATTTTTATCTTTTGGGCTTTTGTTTTAGGTTTTTTTCAGCATGGGTTTGGTTTTCAGTAGCGTAGGATTTCAGTAGCAAAGGTTTCAGAGCCTTGTGACTCTAGCTGGCTTCAGTAGGATAAGTTTTTGCTCAGCATCTTTGGAAAATCCCTTCTTCCTTTTAGTTGTTATGACTAAGAGGATTCCTGGTGGCGAAGGAGGCAGACAGTAACACACACTACCCTGAGAATGGCAAGATCTAAAAGCCAAGCATCACATAGCAAACCTAAAGGACAATATTAGTTTTGAAGCTTTATATTAATTTAAAACATCAAAGTAGAGATGTTGGTACAGGATAATACGTACAGGCCTTCAATATGTTTATAGGTAAGATGGGCTTAAACGAGTATTCCATTAAAACAAGAGTGTTGTGGCTGGCAATGGAGTTTAGCAGGATGAAGTTGTGAAGGTGTAAGTGTGTGGGGCTGAGTGTTTTCTACAAGACAACTGACAGCAATGTTTATCTGACAGCAGGGCTTCAATGCAGTTTGAACAAGACTCCTCTAAAGCCCAGTAAAAATACTTGTCTTCCAGGTTAAAGTGATGTTTTTGTTACTGAACTTGTTTCTGTATGGTTTTGACATGTGCTGAAGAGTTTGATGCAGAATGACTAAAAACTTGGAAAGGCAGTAGAAATGAAGTTCCTCATGTAAATGAGTCCTCAGAGAAAAGCGAGTTTAACCTCCTCAAGAGCAGTGAAAAGGACAACGCATGATAATACAGTGGCAATGCACAGGAATAAATACATGTAAGGAAAAAAAATTATGTAAGGGATGGCTAGAAACTTTAGCTTGTAGGTGAGGAACTGACAGTGTTGTAGTTACTTGCTGCTTGTGTTTATCACCTAGCACTGACCTCAGCTTGTTCACATGAACAACATGAAATCCTTTTTTAATTAAAACTTTGTTGCTGTATCCATCCAGGCTCTTGGTTTGATTTACTAATACAGCAGTAGTGATTTAAAGCTGCTAAAGAGTTGTAATCAAGTGTTACTGTTTTTATTTGACAGGCCGGACCTGATAGACATGAATACCGTTGCTGTTCAAAGCAACCTTGCAAATTTAGAACATGCTTTTTTTGTAGCAGAAAAACTTGGTGTTGCCAGACTTCTGGATCCTGAAGGTAAGATAGCTGCAAAGGGCTTTGTTGCAAAAACCCTAACATTAAAATAAAATCCAATCTGCCTGCGGGTTGTAGCATATTTGTGGGCATTCTTACAACTACGTGATAAAGCGCTGCTCTGTCTTGTTCTTTTAGATGTTGATGTTTCCTCACCTGATGAGAAGTCAGTAATAACTTACGTGTCATCACTTTATGACGCATTTCCCAAAGTACCAGAAGGTGGTGAAGGCATCGGTGCAAATGTAAGTGGGAGAAAAACACTTGTGCAGTCTGTGAGCTTCATTAATGGAATTCTCGATTTCCGCTCCAGAATGTTAGCTGGATCTTCTGTAGTACCACTGTCACGCTTCTCTTTGACATGATTTTCTAGGCTGAGATTTTAGAGGTTTAGCACCTGTTTCATGTTCTGGACATGAAAATAATTGTGCAAAGAGCTTAACTAAAACCAATATACCTGAAGTTGCAGAAAGATAGAGTAAAAGTTCTTACTTTTCAGTCATGGGCCTATAAATTGTGCCTTTCTGATTCTTACCAATTTGAAGTTTATTAAGCTAGAAAATTGTGTGTTTTCTGTGGAATTATTTGGGACCAAAACTGAAGAGTGAAATCATAATATTTGGAAGCTTTAGTGAGTTGTAATGAGCAAGTAAATATTTCAGAATTGCAGGATAGAAATCTCTTTTCTATCCTGTGTGAAGATATCGGGCTTCAAAGATAAAGCAAAGATGAGCTCTCAGATAATTTTTTTCTGATCTGTAATCTGGGTTGTACTTTGGTAGGATGTTGAAGTCAAATGGGTTGAATATCAGAATATGGTGAACTACCTCATGCAGTGGATCAGACACCATGTCGCGATAATGTCTGACAGAGCGTTTCCCAACAATCCTGTGGAACTGAAGGTGAGGTGTGGCGTCTTAAACTCCTTGTTGGAATGACACGTTATCTTGCTGAGTTAAAGCATGCTTGAACAAATGAAGTGCTTGTTGATTTATGCAATCAAATCAACTGTAGAACAGTACTACACCTTAACCTTTTCAAAGAACAATAAATATGTTACTAACACATGAACAATCAAAAGCAAAGATTTAGCTTGCCACTGATCGTTTTTTGTAGAACTCAAGTAGAACAGTGAAAGAACATAAGCTTATGAAGAATATTGGGAATGGGTTTAGAGAGTAAGGTTATGTTCACTGTAAATAAAAGCTGATGATGGTTTTTATGTTTCTGTAGGCACTTTATAATCAATATTTACAGTTTAAAGAAACAGAAATTCCACCAAAGGAGACAGATAAATCAAAAATTAAACGTCTATATAAACTGCTAGAGGTAAGATTTAACATGCATTCGAATGTGTAGAACTCCTCTTTCTGTGGCTTAAAATAACAAATATGTATGAATTATTAAGGTCTGGATAGAATTTGGACGCATCAAGCTTCCTCAAGGCTATCATCCAAATGATATAGAAAAAGAATGGGGAAAGCTTATTGTTGCCATGCTGGAAAGAGAGAAGACTCTTCGGCCTGAAGTGGAGAGGTACACAAGTGAATGTTTGACGTGCTCGGTTAAAATATTTGCTGTTGTTTTAACTGTACTGAAAATTGTAAATATCTTCCTCCATCATAACATCCACATTGGTTTTTTAGATCACATAATTCCGCCTTTGTTCAAGGCTTGGAGTTCTTTACCTGCTTCATAGAAGCAGGTCCAGATGGAAATAACTGGTGGTCTCAGAAAGTCATGATGAATAGTGTCTGTGCCTCAGATCATCAAAGCACTTATATATAAAAAACACAAAGCACAAATGTATAACCACCTTCTTTGTACAGTTAGTCAGAGCTAAGTTCATATCACTTTGCTGTCTCATTTGGACTTGATTTCATATGAGCAACATCCTCATCCTTTACATGAAATGTATATTTCACTTCGTGCACCACGTTGTGGGGTAACGTCCTGTTCTGAGGTTGTTTAGAAGTTGGTTGTACTCAAGAGTACACAAAGCGTTTAGACCTGCAAAGTGCGCAGTAGTCTTCTGTCACAGTAGAATGTGTGACACTCTTTTGTGTATCACTAATAACATACCGGTCATGTTTAAAATCTTTGAGCATTTCTGCCTTTTAATGGTACCTCTTTTGAGTTCTGGGGCAGACACAGGTGCTACACATTCATTAATTAAAAGAACCCTTTTATTTCACTGTAAGTTAAATGATTCTTTAGGCTTCTTCCTGGAGATGGGTATAGATACCTGGGTCTGGATTCATTCTGCTTAACTTTAAGCATCCAAAGGAGACACCTAAGATCTGAATCACTTTCTAGAGAATCCTGGCACTGACTTTTTGGTGACAGTAGGGTGATCATTCTCTCTGGTTTAGGTACCTGAAATTAGGTGTGAAGAATCCAGACTATTGTGTAGGAAGTCCTCAGAAAGACAAATTTTAGCGAGAGAAGATCCCAAAGAGTGTCAGAGTCAATTAAATATGCGTTTGTCTACAAAAGCAAGAGCATGATGGAAATGGCAGATTCAATGGGAGGTGTTGATTCACAGCATCCTGCTGCGAAAGAAGTTCCTATAGAGGAACAGAAAGTTGTCCCCAGCATGCAGAGCAGAACACTGGAAAGCAGCAGCAGAAATATAGCCTGCTAGATCTTGTAGGTTAATCTGTCCTGACCTGCCAAAAGCAAAGTTAGTGCCTGCCTTTGCCAAACGGCAAATTTATAATTGCAGAAAGCTGGATTATCTTTCTTGAGAACATGTATAAATGACATTAGTTTATTTCTTTTTTTATTCAGATCGACTGAGCACAGGTAAACAAACATGAACTCCTTCTCATACATCAGGATTGGTGAACACACACAGTGTATGGTTGTGTGGTGATGGTCACCATATGTGGTTGTCACTGTAAAATGCGAGAGAAAAGTTGATTAAATGATTCTTAGTGACCAAGTTAAAATTGTTAATTGATCTGGACACAAGAACTTGATCCATGTTTGTTGTATTGGTTACTAGTGCATCTCATCAATATGAGGTTTTGGTACAGCTCCTGGGGTGGGATTTGGTTGTGACAAAAATGTGACTTTAGCTAATAATGAAATTTGGCAAGTACTGAAACTTTGCCTGCAAGTCTGATGGATACATCTGAAAGTATCAACACAGATAGACAACATGCAGCCAGATTGGTGTATGGGATCAAAATTAGTGTGATGTCAGCGAGGAGAGTGCCAAACTGAGCTCTAGTTTGCAAAACTGGGAGAGTTTGGCATTACTGCAGGGGCGTGCCTATGCCTTTGCTGTGCTCTTCTGTCTGAACAGTCATCTTATGGTATGGGTGTGGTTTTCAGGAGGTCCTAAAAGCAGCCCCTGCTTTTAATACTGAAAAAATCACCCCAACCCAAATTCTGAGTTAAAGTGTAAACTTAAGGGCAGTGATACTTGTTTTGTGGTCAAAACAGAAGAAGCAATTAGCTCTGAATGTGGAAGAAGTTGAAGCGAAATTTGCAGGAGGACAGATTAGTGAGGCAGGGCAGTTAGTAAATATGCATACTTGGACAGTGGAATAATGATGGTGGGTTAGATGGTGTGCAGGTGTCTCAAATTAAATTGTTATAAGCTGATTAACCATGATATTCCCCCAGGTTTGTTGTGCAGTTCCTTGTGAAGGAAAAGGAGTCAGCCCAACTTGGAGGTGTTTTGTAGTGTGGAGCGTGGAGTTCTCACTACGCTCCTTTTTGAAACTTTCAATTGAAGAATCTGAGGAACACTGCAAAGACTTCTTTAAATTCTTATTTGGCTTACAGACATTTAGTGACACTTAAATAAAATATTTGGCGTGTCTGTTTCCTAGAGACGCCCTAATGTTGCTGCCTAGTCTGTACTTGCACAGCTTTAATGCAAGGTAGGAAAGACAAAAGCAAGGTAGCGTACATAGCCTCAGGTAAAATCCTTTGAAGAGCTGGCAGAATATTAATTACTGGGTTTTGAATATGCTTACTGAAGCCTATTTAAAGGAGGAGTGCTAGGTGTTTCCAAAGCCAGTAGTGAAATTTCATCCCTAGAAGCTGCACATTTTGTAGGAGTTTTATCTTTTCATTTTTCAGCAAATGTAAACAGCCAGAAGGACTGTGCTCTGGGTGTAAAAATGAATAGCAGTAGTTATAGCTATCATAGCAGTGATTCACTGTTTAGCAACAGTACTAGTGCTCGAACCAGCGTTGATTCTAACGAGAATTTCCTTTCTGTTAATTGTGGTCCCACACTGATTAAATCTTGTATAAGCTTTGGTAATGGCATCTTAGAAGGAAACAGGTAACTTGGCATATGTATTTGTGCTTTGTGTTAGACGCTGTTTGTTTTTTTGTTTTTAAAGTCATGCAACATGCTAGTAAATATAAATAACGTTAATGCTTACTTATTTTTATGAAATACTGTGTCATCATCTAGGTTGGAAATGCTGCAGCAGATTGCAAACAGAATTCAGCGGGACAGCCGAAGCTGTGAGGACAAACTAATACTGGCCCGGAACGCTCTGCAGTCTGTAAGTCAGTTGGTGTTGTCTGTGTTCATGAACTTACTGCAGTGGAATGGCTACTTTAAAAAAAAAAATCTTCAGGATTTTTGAGTGCGTACTTAATAGCTGCTACTTTTATTTTCAATTTAGCATTTCTTCAAGAAAACACAAAAAATTGTCCAGAGTGAGTTCTGTTAGATGTTTTTTATTTTTTGTGGGTTTTTTGTTGCTAGTTAGATAAAATGCTTCACAGTTGTTTCAAGATCAGAAGAAGTTTTTACAAAATCTTAGGATTTCTTACAGCTCATTTCTCTTTGATTTAACTGCCAGGCTTAATGGCTTTCTCTTATTTATTCAGGATGCCAAGCGATTAGAGTCAGGGCTCCAGTTCCAACACGAAGCAGAGTTAGCTGGGTATCTTCTTGAATCCGAGAACCTTCTCCGCCAGCAAGTGATTGATGCCCAAATTCTTATTGATGGAAAATACTATCAGGCAGACCAGCTTGTGCAGAGGTATTTTACAGTGTATTTACATGAATAAATAAATGTCCCAAACATGGATACCCATTATGGAAAATGTTTTCAAATCTTTATGGGTGAACTTCTTAATCTGTCACTGGGCACCCAAATAGACATTGTTGGGTATTTTGGTGGTTACGTTGCCCACAAATGTTGTTGAAGACAGGAGGAGCTGTTTGTACTCATTAGTGAAAATTAAGTGGTTCACTAGAACCTGACTTAAATGTTTAATGTTTATTAGATATCTGAGTGTAAAGATGTTGGCTTATTTTATTGCACCTACAATGCTTTTACAATACACTAGCTTTGATTTTAAAAAGTGAGGTGAGATTTCTGGTGATAGTTGTAGATGTCAGGTAGTAAGTGGGGTAGCATTAGCCTTATATGTGGCATTGTGTATAGAAAGATGCATTTAAATGGCATAATTCGATTTTATGAAGAAGTGGCTCCAAAGTGTTTCAGGATTCATCCTGGACTGGGTGAGATCAAGCACAAAACAGCTCCTGGGCAGTGAACTGCAAATGTTTGATCTGCTGCAGCATGTAGTATCTTGTAAGATTTCTGCTTTGCTGATTGTTCCCTGGAATTGTGTATGGTATGTGCTAGTGCCCATACCATGCTGATTTTCTGATCATTGCCTGATTTCTGCATCTGTTATCTGCATTTATAGAAATATAAGGTGACATACCCTACACTTTCTGATACAAATGCTTATTTATTAATATTTACATATGACTGAAGTGTAAGAGATTATGTGATTTCATATTGCTATTCAGTTCAGCATAAGGAACTTTAATCATGAGCATTCATTGAATTTATTTTATTTTAACAGAGTTGCAAAACTTCGTGATGAACTGATAGCCATACGGACTGAATGTTCTTCCGTGTACAACAAGGGGCATGCGCTGACAACAGAGCAGACAAAGCTGATGATATCAGGAATAACTGAAAGCTTAAACTCAGGATTTACCACAAACTTAACCCCTGAATTAAATGCTGCAATGACCCAAGGTTTAACACCTACTTTGACTTCTTCCAGCTTGACATCTGGCCTTTCATCAGGTCTTACTTCCAGACTGACACCAACCATCACTCCCGCTTACACACCAGGCATCCCACCACGATTAATTCAAAGCTATGTGACAGGAGTAGACAGTGGGACTCTGCAAACACTCAAACTGATGCAAATCAGAAAACCTCTTATGAAATCAGCATTTGTGGAT
The DNA here is from genome assembly GCA_013398295.1 of Chionis minor. Lineage (NCBI taxonomy): Eukaryota > Metazoa > Chordata > Aves > Charadriiformes > Chionidae > Chionis > Chionis minor. The sequence continues at coordinate 1,005,872 of VZSF01002465.1, forward strand.
CAGAATTTAACAGAAGAAGAGGTGAACATGAAATTTGTCCAGGACCTGTTGAGCTGGGTGGAAGAAATACAGGTAGCAACCTTTACGGAAACAGACTGCTTTTAATTATTACGTTTACTCTTTGTAGATCATGGCTAATTTTTCCTTCTTGCTTGTTAGGTGCAACTTGATCGAGCAGAATGGGGTTCAGATTTACCAAGTGTTGAAAGCCATTTAGAAAATCACAAAAATGTCCACAAAGCTATAGAGGAATTTGCATCCAGCCTTAAAGAAGCTAAACTCAGTGAGGTACAGCACCATATTCTTTATTTCTTTAGTTACTTTCTTACTGGGTGACCCACAGACTAATGTTTAATTTTAGAACTGTGTTTGGGTTTCACAGTCTGACTTACTTCTGATCTTTAGATGACATATCATGAAATTGGGAGATCTAATGGTTTAACGTATCTAACCTTTTTGTTGTCTTTTGACCTTGTATACCAAATACAGATCCAAATGACTGCCCCTCTTAAACTCAGTTATGCAGAAAAATTGCACAAACTGGAGAGTCAGTATTCAAAACTCTTGGTAAGTTTGTCATACCTCTTCGACGTTCAGCTTTTTGGTGTACATCATCTTTGATAAGCAGTGGGCTTTAAATTCTGATTTTTGTAAATCATCTTTTTTTTTCTCTTTAATAAAGAACACATCGAGAAATCAGGAAAGGCATCTAGATACTCTTCACAATTTTGTGTCTCGTGCTACTAGAGAGCTGATATGGCTGAATGAAAAAGAAGAGGAAGAGGTTGCATATGACTGGAGTGAAAGAAACCCCAATATAACAAGAAAAAAGGAATACCACGCAGTATGTATTGCTAGTATAATCCAGAGGGAATATTTAAGTAATCTTTAAGAATTTAAGAGATTTCTGAATTTTTTTCTATCTTCTTTTCTTTTTTTCTTTTTTTTTTTCTGGAATAAAGGAATTAATGAGAGAGCTTGATCAAAAAGAAGAAGTTATTAAATCAGTGCAAGAAATAGCTGAGCAATTGCTTCTTGAAAATCACCCAGCCAGGCTAACCATTGAGGTAAGTTAGTGAAAACAGCACATGAACAAGAAAATAGTTTTTTTATTTAATAGACCTTGGATTTGAGGGGGAAAGAAGGGAAATGCTAGCTCATAGGAAATTAAACAACAAGACTCTGAATAATGGGGCTTTTTTTTTAGCTCTTCAGCATCTCTATTGTATCTTTTCAGTTTCCAAAAAGTAAAAACACTTCTGTAAAGTTATGGTTACATCTTTGACTGCTTAGATAAAATCCCCCTAAAGTCTAAAATGAAAATTTCCAGAGTTGGTCTGTACAGATGTTTGTGGTCATGCACACAGCTTCTGGAGTTATTGATACAAATTGCATTGGCAAACTAAGGACACAGAGCAATCCTTAGGTGGTTTCTCTCCTGTTGGATTGAAAGAAGTTTCAGTGGAGCTTTTCTAGTCGCTCACTATATGTACAGGTTCCTATTCTGGTTCAGGGTTGGTTTCATAATGTTGTTGTCAGTGAATTACGAAACTTGTTTGGATGTTAAAAATCTGACCAGGTGATGTGATCTACCAGGCTTGAATCAGGCTCTGTATTGTATGTAAACAGTTCACAGAAAATTTATTGTAGCTGATGTAGGGTCATAACAAGTTTTCAAAGGAGAATGTAAAATGCTTTTTCCTGTAGATCATCAAGAAAAGAACAAATACAGACTGTGTGGTAAAAATGAAAACAATAAAAAGCTGTTTTATTATATAAGAATGAAAAATCAGGATGGATTTTTATGGTTCTTCAGCTCAGTGAGTTTGTATCTATATAAATTGGAAACATGAAGAAAACTCCCTTTCTTCTTTCTCATAACTTTTACTTTGAATAATAAGTGACTTTTTATGTAACGTGGGGAATTCTGTTCTTTAAAAGTGTATGCTCTTCTAATGGGTTCTTTTCAGTGTAATATAATTAATATATAAAAGATATGTGTTATGAAACCAGGCCATCACAGTGAAGATGACTGTGCAGTTTATGATGTCTGCAGTAATGCCATATTGGGACATTTAAAAAGAAAATAAAAAAGAAATTTATCCCTTCTCTACAGAAGAATCTATGCATTAACACATCAGTTTGAAATACGTTTACGCCAATGGAAAAGCACTTTTGAATTCCATGATAATCAGAAATAATTTAAGAATTTAGACTTCTGGCTGATTTCACAAAGTCAAGAGTACCCTCTGCTGGTGAACACTCATGCAGTGCATCTCTAGTGGCAGCACCAGACAGACACTGTAGGAGGCATCATTCCAGTAGGATTATGTTCCTTAAATTTCTGTGCAACTGTTACACAAAATTATGTATTGCAGCGAGTCCTGATTAATTATTTTTCTTGTGCCTTCAGTGTTACTTTAATATCTGATTTGTGTCCAAGGAAGAATCCAGCATATATAAATATGTATAAATAGAGCCACAAAATCTCATAGACTATTTTAGACCGGGGGAACGTCAGGACGTGTACTCCAGCCCCTGCTTAAAGCAGTGCCAGGGCTTCATTTAGCTGAGTTCTGAACTTGCCCAAGGACGTGGCAATTTCATAGTTTCTCTGGGCGAGTTTTCTAATGTTTCACTGTGGTGTAACAATAGGATTTTTCTCACTTCTAACTGGAGGTTTCCTTGCTGTAGCTTGCTTTTCTTGGGTGAGGAGGTTAGGGTTAGATGCTTGTGTTTGCTATGTTACTTTTATGATTCCTAAATTCTGGAAATGTATGCATGTTCAAATTTTCATTTCCATTTTGTAAAATCTCTTTGTCTCCTCTAAAGGCCTACAGAGCTGCAATGCAGACACAATGGAGCTGGATTCTTCAGCTCTGTCACTGTGTTGAACAACATTTGAGAGAAAATGCTGCGTACTTTGAGGTAGGAATGTGACATGTTTTAAGTTAGGACCACAGTAAAAAAGTTCACTGAAAGCGCTAGATGCGGTCTCTCAGTAGCTGTAGAATTGACATTTGTCACGTGAAATCATTAGATGATGAGCCGTGCTCCCACAGTTACCACACCCACGTTGTCTTCACTACAGTTATGTCAGCTCACAGCAGATGAAAATCTGGCCTGACGTTTTTTTCGTAGTGCCACAGCTGCAAGTAAAGACTGAGGACAAAGCCATATTCTCTCCCTGTCACACACAACTGCCTTCAATACAGGTTTTGTGTATGATGTAGAGCGGAGGGTTGTTAATGATGGCCAAGGTAGAACATATTCTAGGTGGTTTTTCCAGGACAACTGAAATAGAAATGGGATGTACGGTATGGATAATAAATGGAGCAGGGAACACCTTGACAGCAGACACATCAAACAAAACACCTTTCTGATTATTGCAATACATACTCAGAAAATGATGCATTAGTCAATTGCATGCATGAGGATCGAAGATTTAAGAGTTCTTGTTTTGTTTTTGGTTGGGTTTTTTTTTAGAAAAACCTACTCTTTTTTTATATTTAAGTCACAAAGAGTAGTCCTGTCTTCTGGGTTGGTTGGGTGGTTGACGAGGAAGGCAGGGGGTGCTGGGATGAGATGCCTTTGGACTGAGAAGGGTGAGAGCCCAAAGTTAGAAAATGGGCGCTGGAGAAGATGAAGTTGAGCAATTGGGGCTCCTAGTGGTAGGGGGAAGAAATGGGAATTCTGGATTTGAGAAAGAAGCTTTCAGGGACAGAATGGAGTGAGGATTATCACAGGACATTTCCCTTCCAAATTGTGCTTAACCAGGACCCTAGTTTGGAGGTGCAGGTGCCCACGCAGAACCATCAAGTGTTGCAGCTCACTTCCCCTCCTGCACAAAGTGCTTGCTGCAGTGCGCTTGCTGAAATTTGCAGCTAGTTTGCTACAGTTTGTAGGCGTTGTCTGTTCTCTAGATATGAAAGTCATTGTAATTCCAAGGGAAGCGAGAATCACTTCAGAAAATTTTTCCATTGCAGGAACAGTTATTAACTAAAGTTCAATCACTGCTGAATTAATTTTGCATGTAAATAGCACTGAGAGTAACTGATGTTACAGTGTGTGCTTTCTTGAGCAGTACATTTAGACATGAGGTCACAAATAGTGTTGTGTAGTGCAGAGGTCATTTCAAGCTAGTAGTAAAGATTATTTTTAAAACGACAGCACTTAAAGAAAACTTGATAGTGTAGCTGTTTGTATACTTCTTAGTTTTTTTTTAAAAGTAACCCAGATATTTATCTCATCGTAGTTTTTCAGCGATGCCAAAGAAGCCATGGAATATTTAAAGAATTTGAAAGATACCATATACCGAAAATACAGTTGTGATAGATCAAGCAGCCTTCATAGGCTGGAAGACCTTGTCCAGGAGTCTATGGTAAGAATTCAAGGATCCTATTAATGTTATTTACAATTAAGCAAGAAGTGTGTAGATTATAGATATATTGGATACATGGTGTGTTAAAATTATTTCTTTGAAGTGAAGGAATACAAAAAGAAGATTTGTTTTTTAGAACTTACAAGTGAATAATTGCATCTATCCATGTATAATGACTGTCTTTCTTACCCTTAAAATACAGTTTTTATTTATTTCTTCATCTTTACAATATCAGATGTTGTGGGAAATAAGTGACTTCAGAAAGATACTTTGTTCTTGAAAATGCGTTACTTTTGGGGAACACAGTAAAATGAGTCAGGAAAAGAAAAGCTTAACAGGATCAAAGAATCAGCACTGTATTCTGACCATCTCTTACGACATGTTCTTTTCTTAACTGTTTTAGGAAGAAAAAGAACAGCTCTTGCAGTATAAGAGCACAGTAGCGGGCCTTGTGGGGAGAGCAAAGGCAATAATTCAGCTGAAGCCAAGGAACCCTGACTGTATACTCAAAACATCCATCCCAATTAAAGCCATCTGTGACTATAGACAAATTGAGGTTAGAAACTTGAATTTCCTCAAATCAATTACAGACGTGAGAATTCAGCTAAAGTTTCATTAATTACCATGTTCCTGGGGAACACTAAGCTCTAAATTTCTTCCACCCTAGTGAACAAGAGCAAGCCCTTGTGTTGAACATTGTTTTTGTTGCTCTGTTGCTTATTTGTTGACACCAGTTGCAGAAGTGCTTTGTGAAAGGATTTTGTAATGCTTAGCTCATTAAATTATTCTGCTTTTCCGTTAATACTAGATAACTATTTACAAAGATGATGAGTGTGTATTAGCAAACAACTCCCATCGTGCTAAATGGAAAGTCATTAGCCCGAGTGGTAATGAGGCCATGGTTCCATCTGTATGCTTTACAGTTCCTCCACCAAACAAAGAAGCAATAGATACAGCCAACAGGTACGGAGAAAACAAAACCAACCATTTTCTTTTAACATTCATTTATGTGAAGCTTGGTTTAAAATAACATCTGACTTTTTTTTCCCTTTTCCTGTGTTACTTTGATCTAAAGTTGGAGTCTCTCTATGTTTCAGGATTGAACAGCAATTTCAGAATGTTCTGGCCCTTTGGCACGAGTCACATCTAAATATGAAGAGTGTGGTGTCCTGGCATTACCTGACAAACGAAATTGAAGCTGTTCGAGCTGGCAATGTTGCCTCGGTATGTGCTATGTCTAGCAAGGGCCTCTTAGCCATTTGCTGGGAAGTCACAGGCTACTCTTCCCAGAAATACTGTATAATCAACAATTTGCAGCAATTGTCATCTTCCTTGTGGGAGTAGCTGGCAATGGCCATGCTGGTTGCCACTGTGCAACATTCTGCCTTGATCTGAGTAATCATTACACAGATGCATTTGGGGAAGGAGCAGAGAGGTTGTGTTAGGAAAACTACCTGTAGCTTTGTTGTCCTAATCTCTCTAGTCTCCTCTTGTCAGCAGAGGGGCAGGATCTCTTGAAAGCAATTGAAAAGTGACTAAATCTGACTTTTGTTCTGGAAGAATCTACCTTTCTGCGTTTATGTTGAAGATAAAGGAGTTTGCTTCATTAGGTTAATCTTCATGAAAACCCCCGTTATTTCTTTATGGCTGCAATTTCTTACTGACAACGGAACAACTGTGAAGCGACATTTAGTCTTTCAAGCTGAAGGCAGCTGAACACTTGTTCCGCCATACATTCTTACACTTAATTCATTCTTACACATGGCTGTAACTTGAAAAGTTACAGCTAATGAGGATCAATTTGTCAGAAATAATATAGTGATATAGATCAAAATACTATTGTGTCTGGCTGTTACGGTGTACGAGATCACTGAATTGCACAATGTTAGATGTGTAGCATAACGCTCTTTAATATAATAGTTTATTATACAACATTGGTGTATAACTGTCTACAAACTTTTTTAATAATATTTGTAATTCCCAGAATAACAGTTTTCACTCCTGATTTGCCACTGTTGCTGTTGGAAAGAATGAATCCGATATAATTCTTGAAGCATCCCTACATCTGTGACTCTTGCTAGCTTCCTGTTTGTTGCTACGTGGCATTAGGTGGAGAAATTGTGTCTGATGGGCTGTGTTAAGACAGTCCTACATTACTGGCATTAAAGATGGAAAAGGATTTTATAGTGAGTGTAAACTATCAGCTGTTATGCTGATACCTGTCAACCGAACTGAAGCTAAGGAGCAGCAAGCTTTCAGAACCTCGATTTTTTGACTTTACCATCTTAGTAATTGGTCAATGTTGCTTTTTGATAGAACGCGTTACAGGGAACTGTGTGGGTGATGGGTGATTGCTGACCGTGCCTTGGGTTTATAATCTGTTGCAGATAAAGACGATGTTGCCAGGTGAACATCAGCAGGTTCTAAGCAATTTGCAATCCCGCTTTGATGATTTTGTGGAAGATAGCCAGGAGTCCAAAATCTTTACAACCTCTGATACAGCACAGCTGGAAAGGGAAGTTAATGTTTGCAAGCAATACTATCAAGAGCTTCTGAAATCTGCAGAAAGAGGTAAAACTTTGCTGATAAGAGTAGAAAGATGCCCTCATGGGAGAGATTATGGTTCTTCATAAAGCAACTCTCTCTGAATACAAGCTCTAGTGAATTACCCATTTTATCATATTGATATTGCTAATGCCCCAGTTCTTCTGAACAGGTAGAGAGTCATCATTTTAACAGTGTGCACAATTACATCGTACGGAAGCTCTAAGGTTTTTTAGCTTTGTATTTATTAAGCCATGTAGAAATATTGATGTGTTACTTAATATTCAGAGAGCTAAAAAAAATTTTACACCCAAGAATTTGTTCTGTGCACTGCACCTCACTGTTCAGTTTTGAATGTTGGAAATGCAACTTGATTACTTTGTTGAGATTGAGTTTATAACAGAATTAGAACTTTTTTCACACTGTTAAGGCAAGAAAAGTGTCTTGGATATTTTCCTAGTTCCACAGAATGCTGTAGTTACTGCTCTCTTAACTCTGTTTTTAAATACAGTAAGAACAGAAAGCTTAAAATACCTGCTCTGATTTACTGTCAGGTACCTAATGACTTACAGTAGTGCAAAGCTGATTACCGTGTTAGCGTAGTTCACTATACTTAAGAAAAGATGTGTTGCGCTGTGTGTTTGAAAGAGAGGATTTAAAAAAAAACCCACAACACAAAAAAACCCCAAACCCCCAGCCTGGAGATTTACTTGTACTATTGTGCCTGATATCATCTGACTGAAAAGTCAGTCACTGCATTTACCAGTGTCTGCATAAGGGGTGATGCTTGTGCCTGGGATGAATGGTCAAAGATGTATGCTAATTTTTCACTTGTTAGGAGGTGATCTAATAATAGCTAAAATTTAAAAGTTCCCAAAATTTGCCTTATAGCCAAAATTCAAATGTAAACTGATGGGATTTTAGCCAGTCATGAAAAGACCTGTAGAATGGTGACTTTATGAAAGTGTTTCATAGGAAGACATGGTGGAAACGATGAGATGGCTTTGTTTGTGAACATGTGCCTTGTTTCTTTCAACAGAGGAGCAGGAAGAATCTATTTACAATCTGTACATCTCCGAAGTCAGAAATATCAGACTTCAGCTGGAGAGTTGCGAGGAGCGGTTAATACGGCAGATCCGAACCCCAATGGAAAGGGATGATCCTGAGGAAAGTGTGCCTAGGATTTCAGAGCAAGAGGTGAACCTTTGAGAATGGCTGTTTTACCTAGGAATAGAGTTTTATTGTGAAATAACTATATCCAGACTTTTTGAGTGTAGCCAGGAATGTTTGCAGTGCATCTTGAAAAGACAAGAGTCAAAGATTAAGCTTATGTTTATGAGAAAAAATATGCCCATAAATGGTGACTCTGTTAGGTTCCCTCTTACGTGTACGTTCCTTTTTAAAGTTTTTTTAATAGTGTCATCATGAAATAAACAAAGGAGCTTAGACCTGTTCTGATAATGATATTTACAGTATACGTGAGGTTTATAGGATGTAGGATATAGAGTGTATAGGATAAACTAACTGTTAATTATCTTTCTTTTTACAGAAACTGAAGGAAGAACTGGATCGACTGAAGGATGACCTGGGAGTCATCACACATAAATGCGAAGAATTTTTCAGTCAAGCTGCTGGTTCACCTTCAGTCCCTACTCTGCGCTCTGAACTTAACGTTGTTATTCAGAACATGAACCAAGTTTATTCCATGTCTTCCATTTACATAGAGAAGTATGTAATAGGTCATCTCCAATCACACCTTTTAGTTTACAGTTTTCTCTTTAAAGTAACTTAAATATAAAGCTACCAGTATGAATAATACTGATAAAGGAAAAGGGAGTTAACATATTTTAACATTGTATAAAGAAGTAACCCATGACATGAAAAGGCTGAAAACCACAAGTGTGTTGAGTGTTGTTATTGATGGTTCGGTAAACAGGAGATTACTGTTTTTCAGGTTAAAAACTGTAAATTTGGTACTGAAGAACACCCAAGATGCAGAATCGTTAGTAAAACGCTATGAAACTAAGTTGTGTGAAGAAGAGGCGGTGACAGCTGACAAAAACAATATTGAAAATCTGATGGGTACATTAAAGGTAAGAACTGGCTGGTACTTTTCATGGGCAAATCTAAAAAAGTAATAGGAAAATGATCTGTCTTACACGACCTGTTTTGGTTATGTTGTACTGTAGAGTGTATCAAAAGTTGGCTTGTGTATTTGGAGAAAACTCTGTATCAGGATGGACACCTCAGGAAAAAAAATACAGCTTTGGAGCATTAGGAATTGGATAGTTTGTGTGTTTATTTCTGCTGTTAGGAAATGCCTTGCAGTATCTGAACTTCCAAGAGTGGCACTTGTTAATGCTGCAATAAGACTTTTTTTTTTTTGTCTCTTCAAAACGTAACATATGCTTAAGGTAACATAAATATGTTGTTATATAAATGTGGCCACAATAACATTCCTGGTACTGCTATGGCATACTACTCAGGGTTTCCCAGGAGGTCTTTGAGAAAGGGTGAGATCGAAGTTCAGCATTTTTCAAATGCTGTATTTTAATATTGCAAATTATTAGTAATGCTTTTTTTGTTAGACAGAATGATTGGCATCTACCTAAGGATTTTTTGAAAGCTGTAGTTTATAAGATAAGTGCGTTAATTTGCTGTTTCTGTTTTGACTTATGTGTGTGGGGGATGATGTTACTTAGCATTATTTTGCAGTTCATAGCTAATTAGTTGCTTCAGACTGATTCTGGTGCCATTCCAGTGTTTGAGCAACCAGAATTAAAATAGTCGTTTAAACATTTTTCATTTATTCATTTATATATTTTAATCATATACAAAATACTCATTTATAAAATAGTGTCGTAATTTAGAAGTTATTTACAATTTATCACTTATCACGTACTAGCAATGGAGATCTGAAGTAGATGAGAAAAGACAAGTGTTCCATACCTTAGAGGATGAACTGCAGAAGGCAAAGATGATCAGTGATCAGATGTTTAAAATGCACAAGGAGCGTGATCTTGACTTTGACTGGCATAAAGAAAAAGTTGATCAGTTGGCCGAGAGGTGGCAAAACATTCATTCTCAAATTGAAAATAGGTTTGTATAACTTTTTATTATAATCTGTTCATGTTTTTTGCTGGTTTTATTGTTTCTGAGGAAAAACAGTCAGAAATGAATGTTAAAATAGGCCAGAGTAGTTTTCTGAACTATTTGTGAAAAGCACTAAGGTCAAGGATTCCTACCTTTTTCTGTGCTGTTGACATCGTCTTACTTTTTCACAAGAAATGTCTGTCCCTATTGAACACCAAAAAATGAACATGGTATAGAAACTTTATTTACTTGCAACTTACTGAGACACAGTAGAGATGAGTTGTCTTTTTTCTTTCCCATAAAAGCCTGCAGAAATGTCTTGCTGTCCTATGGAAATGCCATCTGTTTCTCCACATAATTAGTTCTGACAGGCTAAACTGATGAGCTGATTCATCAGTTATGATTGGATTCATGTTAACTTGCTTTTAATGACTTGACTGCTGAGTCTGGAAGTCCTTAGTTTCCATTGACTTCTGTGATAATTTTGTCGCAGTAACTTTTGGTGAAGTGCCAGTATTTTCTTTCAGTGTGCAACAGTTTTCATGCAGCCTCACATACCCAACTGAGACGTTGCTCTAAATTCAGCCCTTCAGTATTACTGTCATGATGATATTGGAGAATGTTACTCAAATGCATGTGCCTACACAAGTGTACAGATAGAGCAGGACACACCTACCTGTAATTCTGAAGATTGTCCGTACATGACATTCCTGGAAATATTTTTTCCTTCTGTCTCTATAGTTCTGTTTCCCATATGGAAAGGAGACAGAACCATAGAAACTGAAGGAAAAAGTATGGGCAAGTTAAGGAAGTCTGTACTATACGCTCTGAATTTATTTCCTGTAAAATCTACTTTAATTTGTCATTATAACTAACCTGAACAAGAGCTTCAAAGATAGTGCTTTTCGTGTAAAACTTCACACAACAACCTTTCGCATTTTTGTCCTCCTTTTATAAGGGGAGAATATCCATACAGGTGTAATACTGAAGTTACTTGTAATTAACTAATTTAGTTATCTCTAACATTGCTAGAAGTCAAAAGGGAGATGAGCTGACTCTTTTAAAGCTGGCTACAGAACAGCTAACTTTAAATCCACCTCAGATTTTTCATCATCTGGTAGTGTGACAGAATTTAAATGATAAACCAGTAGGTCTATGAGGTACTGAAATGTCCTTATTCTTCAGAGGGCAAATATGAACCACACGCTCTCCTCACAGGGCCTTATCCTGAATAGAATATACTGAAAAAGGACTGTTAGTACATAGTGACTTCTAGTGTAAGTAGGACAGATTGTGGTAGTTGCAGCATGTAGCTGTAAACAAGCTGCTTACTGCAAATGTTCGCTCTGCTGCTTCCTAACAGCTTGACACTGATGATCATTATACGAAAAGTATGTACAAATATTGGCTGCAGTTATCATGATCCTTTCTCTTTTCATGGTTATTAGCTTTAAAACATGCTTAAGTGTGAAACCTGGGCAATATTGTTTCCTTTGCTTGCTCTTCTTCAGTCTCTTTTTGGCATTTTGAGAACACCACTAGTGCGATTCAAACTATTCATTCCAAATCAGACAGTAAAAAGTTGTTAAGTAAGTATGTTTGTCCATAGTCACGCGGTGTTTTGGATGAGTTGTATTTGTATGATCTTTGAAGTATAAGGATCATGGAAGAAACATTGTCAATATTCTCGTCAGTATGGAAACCACTTTCAAGAAATACACAGCACTCTTTGTTTTGAGGTCAAGCCCAGGGTTTAAAAATGGACTTGTCCAACAGGATCAGTTGCTTTTTCACATTAGAATATTTAAAAGCTTTGGTTTTGGCATAACTTCTGTTGTTTTGTGGTGGGCGCGGACTATGGTGAACTGCTACTTAACCCCAGCTTTTTCCCTTCTTGATTCACATAGGTCATATTTGAAATGCAGTTTAGCTCGCTAATGAGGGTTATATGCAGAATTTCTTCTGTAGTAGGATCTCTCCTAGGTGTCATTTATGACAAATGAAAAGGTTTCTTCAAGCTGGGAGTCTTGATGTTTGAGAAGTTAATTTACTATTTGGTTATTTTAGTATGTTTATAGTGTTAGCTATAGCAGAGCTAAGGTATGTGAAGCCTTTAAAGCTGTGTTTGGCTTAGCGTTGTACTTTTATCTTCTATATTCATCTTCTCTCCTTTGGCATATCTTCTAAAATAAAATCAGGTTGCGTGACTTAGAAGGTATTAATAAATCCCTGAAGTATTACAAAGATACTTACAATTCTTTGGACACATGGATTCAGCAAGTGGAAGATACTCAGCGAAAGATTCAAGAAATCCATCCTGAAAATAGCAAAGCGTTGGCTAAACAGCTGAACCAACATAAGGTATGAAAGGGGTCTCATTGTAGGAAAGCACTGCTTTAATGACTGAAAAAGAATTAAAATGTCTTTTGAACCCAGTCATGTCAGTCTTATTTCTTGATAGGAAGCGCTTACATCCCTCAGCCCTTATTGTAAAATTCCAAATATTCACCAGCTTTTATGTTTTTATGTTTACAATGCCGCTAACGTCATTGCTGTATCACTCGCAGATTATAGCTATTTTATAAATCAGGTTGTTTTGGTCTTCAGATCTGCAAGAAGAGCGAAACCTTAGAGAGTGCCTACAACTCTTGACTCTCCTTATCACATCATTTTTTATTCAGTACTGTTCTTGGTAGTTATGGGCTTAGAAATACTTTCATGGAGTCAGAGTTAAATTCACTAAGTCTCTCCTGCAAGAAGGAAATGCAGCTTAAATAAGAGACAAAATAACAAATTGTATGCGTGAAGTGGCATGTTCCCAATTTCTTTTTAATTTCACCCACCAGCTATTAAACCTGGCCGGCTTTTTTCACTACTTCTGTAAGCCTGACAAAGCCAGGACATGGGCTTGAGCATATAATTGTCCACGCGTGGAAATGAGCGCATTATGTAAACATCACAATGTTAGATAAAATAGAAATGCTAATAATAATAGTAATAAAAATCACTTTTAAGATGAAGATGCAGATTTGTATTTTACAGATGCTGCTTTCTGAGATTGAAATGAAACAAAGCAAAATAGATGAATGCCAGAAGTATGCAGAACAATACTCAGCTGCTGTGAAGGTAATAAATAATGTTATACTTAGAGTATAACCTTTTTTTCAGTGTTAGTATAGGTGGAGTGCCGATCATTTTATGTATTTTCTGTTTTTACAGGACTATGAGTTGCAGACTATGACCTACAGAGCTATGGTCGACTCCCAACAAAAATCTCCAGTGAAACGCCGAAGAATGCAAAGTTCATCAGACTTCATTATTCAAGAGGTAAATGGATTTCTTATGTCAGGGCAACATGGACTTTTTCTTAGAGTAAACACAAGAATAGGATTTAGGATTTAGTAATGATGAAATAGGGTAACCCAAGCAAGATTATTTTTTCTCTATATAGATTTACGATGTGGTAAATATCCTATTGGTCATTATGCAGTATTTAGGTAATGAGACAGTATATTGCTGTTGGTGAACAAAAGTCCCCCAGATTGTAAGAAACTATATGAGAAATGAACCTCAGTAAAACTGTTTAGCGCTACCTCCGGGCTGGATCTTGATCAAAGTAAACAGGGGGAGCTTTCATCTTTGCGATGGTAAAACTGACCAGATCTGGACACTTGAACAGATTCCAAGGCAAATCAGCCTCATTTGGGTGGGAAAGAGAATTTTGTCTCCCTGCTTAACTGTTAGAGAGAGGAAAAGTGACCAGCACTGCTTGTCCCTCTTACAACCTGTTCTTACAGGGCAGAAGAATCAAGTGACTGTGAAGTCAAAACATTGTCTTCTGTTTCTTCTCCTTGTGGATCTTCACATAGATCCTTAGGATTTATTTGTGCGGGTGAACCCTGCTGGTGGCATTTAACTTTGGAATCAAAATTAGGGCTGTTGATTCCACAATCAGGATTGTGGAATCAAAATAGGGATAGGTTCTAGAGTAGTGTTTTTCACTTCTTTGGAGGTTAATGGTAGTGTTTCCCTCTCTCTCCCCTGTCCCTCTCCCCCGCCCCTTGTTTCTCTGCAGTTCATGGATTTACGGACTCGTTGTACTGCCTTAGTGACCTTGATGATCCAATACATTAAGTTTGCAGGTGACTCTTTGAAAAGACTGGAAGAGGAAGAGGTAGGTCTTCCCTTGGCAGCCAACCGAGCAAAAAGAACAGCTAGGCAAACAAAGAGCAATATTCCTGTTGGAATTATTCACAAAATCAGCAGCAGATATGAAAGACTAAAATTCCTTATATACTGCACTTCATATAGGACTTGTAGGAGTGTTAAGTTACACCATTATCAATCAGATAACCGAAATGTCTGCCATGCATACATTCTACCAGTTCTTCCACCTAGAAGGATCATATGGTTCACTAAATTCTGATGGAGATGTATATACAGTACCTGTATACTGTATATACAGTACATTTTAATACCTTAATATTTTAGGGCTTGATCTTTTGGATAAATGCAGACATTAAGATGAGGGCAAACTTAGTGTGTATGCATCGTTGATACCCTGTGTAGGCCTTAATATTCCGTAGGATGCATTCTGGTCCACTTAACAACATATAAGGGAGTTCTTCAAACAGGGAGATGCAGTAGCCTCTTAATTAATTTCTTAAGTTTCTTTGACGTGTTTAGATTTTTTATTTCCTTCTACCTTTCTAGTGTATTGATTCCTTGGGGGTCAGACAGCATTTTATTTATGTTCAGCATTGAATCTTATTAACAAGAGTGGGTTACTGAAATTGAGCAGACAAATTACTCAAAATATGTGCTTGCTGCAGAATCAACCTTTCAAATAATTGAGAAAAAAATACTTCAAAATTCTTCAGTTTCTTTGGAAATGTTTCTCTCTGAATGTGATTGTGTAGTCATTCTTTAGGGACTACAGTGTTTTGGTATAATATATACCATGCATATCTCTAAAATAATGCCCATATTAAATGTAGTCCTGTAATTAATTGTGCCTGTATTAAATGTAGTCCTATGTAAATTACATATAATTGGAGAACACTCTCATAAGGGTATAAATTTTAATGTTGTTATTACAGAAAAAAATCAGAATTTTTAAACTAACGTTATGTAATTCTGGTGCTGGCTTTGTCTTCTTTGGCTTTTCTTGCTATTGAATGAATACCTCTAGACAAACTGTAATGCTAGCAGCATATATCTTTGTGTGTCATGAAGTGGTGGACCATGCAGATAGAAATAGATAAGGTTTGTTCATAAGTAGCCATTATAACTACGGATTTAGTATGACTAATAATGCTAATGGTATGAAGGATAAAAAGTGAAACAAAGAACAAGAATTGAAATAAGAATCAAGAAACCTGTGAATGTTGATAGGCTTCACGTTCTTCAAGAACAAATGGAATCTTTTGAACTCTTGGGCTTCTGACTGCTCTGAATCTCCAGGATTGCTTTTTTAGTTATCAGACACGGTCTATCTTCCATCCACCTTCTAAATTTTTGACAGCTTCTTTGAAGATAAACTAAGTAGGTTTCCAGTCTCAAAGTGATTTGATCGGTTTTTTCTTTATAATCAGGGTAGTAAATCAGACAATGACTAATCCTTTTCAAAGGAAGAATGATAATTTTTGTCTTCTGGGATCAGAACTCTGAAGTCTGTGATTGTTCCAAGATTTTCTTCCATGACAATCTTTCTTCCTAACTCTCAGTAATGACATTAAGAATGCACAGAATAAGGAAAAAATAAAGTCCTTTCCATGATATCTCAGTTTAATCCATGTGCTGTCATGCTCAGAGCTTTCCAGAGGAGAGTGAACTCCAGCAACCTGTGAAGTCAGCTGAAGTCTTTCAACGTTTGGGATGTAATGAAGCTGTTGAATTCAGAGAGGAAAACACTCCTAATGAAAGCATGATGGACGTGGAATATTTGCAAAAACATAGCTCCTCCAATAAACCTAAACACACAGAAAATAAATTGGAAATTGACAGAAGAAAATCAGATGTAGACAGATATGATAAAATCAAAACTGATAGAACGCTAAAGCAATTTTTAAATTTCAATGATCAAAAAAGTAGCATTAGTGGCAACAGAGAAAATAAGCTACATACAGAGCAAGAGAATTTAACAGGTTTTGTTAATCAAAGCAAAGAAGAAGAAAATGGTAGCAAAATTTGTTTTGTTTCAGCTGGGATCTGTGTGAGTATGAATAAAGATCCTGGTGAAATGTTAAATGAGCAAATTGTTAATAGAGAGAGGCAGAAAACGGAGGGAGTATCAAAGTTGTTGCCTGAAATGGAAATGATACACAAAACCATAGGAAAAAAGCATTCAAGAAAGGCAGGGAATGATGTTCCAACAAAGGAAGACTGTGAGACGCAATCAGAAACTAATTTTGAGCTAACAGCGAAGAAAGGTGAAGTTACTCCAAAAACTGGAAAGCGTGCCCTGGATATCAACCCTTGCAAGCAGCAACATTTTTCGGCAAGAACTCATTTTGAATGTCAGTTTAAAGAACATTGTTTTACAGAAAGTAATAGGCGCAATACTTTAAACTCTGAAGACAGAGAGTTGCAAGTGTGTGGTCAAAAAGGTGACTCTCTTCCAGGTTTAAGGGATGTAACACCTTTAGAGAAAGCTGCATCCTCTTTCAAAGAGCTCGCAGTGCCCAGTGGAGGTGAGAAAACAAAGTTAAATTTGGAATCAGTGAGCAATCCAGGCGCTTCTGGTAGTGTTGAAAGGGATACAAACAAACTGCACAGAGCATCTCTGGATAAAAGTTACTTCATAGCAGAAAACAAAATCCTGGAAAAACCGAATTTAAATCCAGATGAAGCCAAGAGTACAATGCGAGAAATTTTGGCTGTTTCTTCAGCAAGTATTTCAGAGAATCAGTATGCAGCAAAAGTCTCTGAATCTTACCCAATAGATTTTGAAGCGTCACCAGTGCAGAGTGATCCAAATTTAGGTACAGAATTGTTAGGAAATACTGGTGATTCAAATGCAAATATAGCCCTCTCAGAAGTGATTTCTGGAGGAGAGGATTATTTTCCATTATCAGAACAGGAATCAGCAAAAAAGCTTTTGAGTCACGACGAGAAAGTAAGTGAGAAGAAAATATCACAGGGTAAAATAGGTGTTTTGGACAACATAAATATAAGCAAGAGGAAGCAGAGTGAAGAAGACAGGTTAGAACAGGGTCAGAAACATAAAGATTTATTGCTAGTTGCAGAAATGGACAGTAGAGATGAGGGTCATAGCACAAAGGTACCTGGAAAAACCTCCGAACTCCAGAAAATATTCTGTAAAAAAATAGGGAAAAAAGCCTCACTTGAAAAAAAAGAAAAGCACAAAAAAAGAGACAATGATAATGAAGAGAAAAGGAGCACAACTATTATTAAGGTACCAGAGTTTTTATGCAATGCAAACGAAACTTAATTTTTAAGAATGATTCTAAACCAATCTAAATCAACACTTGAATCTCAAAATATGTCAAGGTCAGGTGATTTAAAGTTGATTGAACTTAATTTAAACTACGAATATGCTAATGATATTAATTACTTTGCATTTTGAGATGCTTACTTTTTTAAGTTCTTATTAATTTATTTTTGTTTATTTTGTATTACTATCTAATTACCATGCTTTTCTCCACCCAGCTGATGCTCAGCCATGCTGATTAGAAATAATGAAAGTTAACAAGATATAGTTTGTGACTGTATCTGTATTTTTAATTCTTCTTTTTCAAGCATAGTATATTAGATTTCATATCTATGGGAGCATAAAAAGAGGTCTGATAAGAAACCAGTTTATATGTTTTGTATCATTTGGGTCGGTGTGACACTGGGGAAATATGGAGTCGAACTGAAGAAGCTGCCTTTGCATTAGCCTCTTGGAAATAAGTTTCATATATCATACGAAAAACGAAGTAAATCTGATAATTTTGAACTGAACCAACATTCTGTTTATTTGAAAATGTTGCTATAATTACCCTTCATGCCATGTTTATATGATCATCGGAACATAGGTGTGTTCTTACCTCATGTTAGCTCACATTTGGTAACTAAAGCCATAACAGTGCTAATGAAGATAAGGTATGTATGGTTTTAACCACATTGTTACTGTTGAATACGCATCTTGCTTATAAGAGTTTCCCTTGATCTGCCAACATACAGAGACTGCTAGCCGACTGGTTTTCATTAGGATTTTCCTAATTACTGTGTTTATACTTCTGACTGTGTCTAGACTGCAGAGCAACTGTGCTTTTACCAGTCCCCCAGCTGAACCAGTGGAGGCATTGGGGATGTGGAGCACACTGCGGAGCATAGATGTACTGGGGTTTAGATACTTCTCTTTGTGGAGCTGATGCATCTTGGCTCTAGCTCTAGATACTCTTTCTTTTCTTGGAGGGGATTCCAAACTTCTCTTGTGGTGTTTGTGCTTGCAAACATGAAATCCTTCCTATTCCTGCTGAACTGATCCAGAAATGGTAGGCCACTTTCTCCTTGGGAATTCTTGCACATAGTGTTTGGCTCACTGTTTGCTCTACCCATTTGTTTGGAGAAAAAGCATATGCAAGCTGTTGTTTGACGCTGCTTACCGGTAAGAGGCATCTGACTGAAGTGAGAGGCTTCAGGACTTCTTCACTTTGAGGATGTCTTTATGAAGGGTTTCATACTTGGCTAATGGTAACTTCCTGAAGCTTACTGTATCAAGAGAAGGTGATGGTGGTGGGAACTGCTCTTCCTACTTTCTGGACGTACCGTATATATATCTGAGTAAGTATTTTCCACTCTGCTTTTCAAAGAGCCTAACATGTTGCATATGCTGTATTACAAAAAGTGCATTCCAACTTATCTTGTTCTTTTACAGATTTTAAGGAATAAGGAAGCGTCAGTGCGTGAGGCATATTCAGATCTAAAGGCACAGCAAAATAGCACAATTGATGAGAACAGAAAGCTCATGGGGAAAGTAAAAACACTTGAGGAGATGTTGGAAGATATGCAGAAACAAAAATTGCAAGTGGAACAGGAGCTCCCTAAAGTGAAGGAAGCTGCAGAAAAAGAGCGAAAGAAGCAGCAAAGGGACATGGAAGAGATCTGTCTTCAGAAGACCAAGGCTGAGCAAGAGGCCAAGCAGTGTCGTGTAGATCTAGAGAGCCTGAGGAAAGAGAAAGCAGATGCAGAGCAGGAGTTGGAGCGTGTAAGGCAGCTCATTTTTCAGGCAGAGACTCAAAGAAGTATACTGGAAGAAAACCTCCGAGCTTTTCGAAATCAAGTAGAAGAAAGCACCTTTACCAGGAGAAACCTTGAAGAGCATCTAAGAAGAAAAGATACTAATCTTCATGATTTAGAGCAACAAAAAAAAACCTTAATGCAGGAGCTGAAGAAAAAAACAGAAGGAGAGGAGAAACTTATGAAACTGTTAAAGCAAATGGAACAAGATCTTGAATTTAAGGGGACTCTGTCAGAAATAAAGCTGCAAGAGACAGAGAAAACTGATGCCAGAAGGAAGGTTGTTGAAGGCAGATACTCTGTAACTAGAGAAACGTCTCTGTCAACTTTCACAGCTGGGCAAGGCAGCCAGTGTAGGACTGATTCTGAAATTACAGGTTTCCAGAAGAAACAAGAAGCCAAAAAAATAGAAGAGCTTAAACAGAAGATAGATGAGCTAACCCTTGCTAACAAAAAAGCTGATAAAACTATTAAAGACCTGAAATATGAATTGAATGAAATTGAGCTTCAGAAATCATCAACAGAAGAAAAGTCTCGTTTATTAAAAGAAAAACTAGATAAAGTCAATAGTGAACTTAAGTGCCTGAAAATTAAGTTGGAGGAAAAAGACCAAGTAGAGCAGGGATATTTGCAGCAGTTGAAAGAACTGGACAAGCAGCTACATAGAACCACAGGTAAAGCTGAAGAGGTGATGCAAGAAGCTATAGATCTTAAGAAAATTCAGATGAACTATCAGGAGGAGCTGAAATCTGTTCAGCAAGAAAAAATGCAGCTGAAAAGAGAAGTAGAGGAATTAACTAGATCACAGACAAGAACTGAAATCACTATCAAACATTTAAATTCACAAGTCAGTTCTCTTCAAAAAGAGAAGCTGGCAGCTGAACACAGGACACAGTCATGCAAAGGAGAAGCAAATAATCTTCAAGACCAATATAAGAAAATTCAGGAACGGTTGCTTCAAAAAACAGAAGTAGAGAAAGAAAACCGTAAGGAAATTCAGATGCTGAAGAATGAATTAGCCAAAAGCAATCAGATGTCAGAAACACTGAAACGAAAGATAGAGGACCTTAATAAATGGAATGCTGAAACAAAACTACTGATGAAGCAAACTGAGTCTGAATCAGAGAAGATGACTTTGGAGAAGCAAAGTATTCAGAGGAAAAATGATGCATTAAAAGCCCTAGCAGATGGTTTCAAAGAACAACTGCGTACAACAAATGAACAATTGCACAAGCAAACAATAATTGAGCAAGAATTCATATGTAAAATCAAAAGCCTAGAAGTTGATCTAGCAAGAACAAAAGACTTAGCTAATGAATATAAACAAAAATGTGATAAACAAAGTGCTTCCACCCTAACCATTGACCGGGAGGTTAAAAGTCTAAATGCCCAAATGGATGCTTTAAATATGGAAAAGAGAATGAATGAGCAGAAGATAGAACTGCAACAATCTCATATACAAGAGTTAAGTAGTAAATTAAAAAAATTACAGGATGAACTCCATCAGAAGACTCTGGATGAACAAATGGCATGCAAGAAGATGATTCTGTTTCAGGAAGAATCCATTAAGTTTAAACACTCTGCAGAGGAATTTAGGAAAAAAGTTGAAAAGTTACTGGAATCCCGTAGCATTGCAGAAAAGGACATTTCTGGCATAAAACTAGAATGTGTTGCTCTTCAGCAGGAAAAGCATATGGCTGAGGAAAACATCATGTTGTACAAATTACAAATGGAAGATCTGCAAGAAAAGCTGAAAAAATGTCATGAGCAGCTGCAGCAAGGGAAGCAGGCTGAAATGGACTATCACCAGAAATGCAGGAAACTTGAGGAAGAATTGGAAGTGCAGAAGCGCACAATTGAGAGCTTGAAACAGAAGATGGACCTGCAGGTCAAGGAGAGTGAACAC
The DNA here is from genome assembly GCA_013398295.1 of Chionis minor. Lineage (NCBI taxonomy): Eukaryota > Metazoa > Chordata > Aves > Charadriiformes > Chionidae > Chionis > Chionis minor. The sequence continues at coordinate 1,027,042 of VZSF01002465.1, forward strand.
AGGTTTCTCTCGTTTCAGAATGAAGTTCAGCAAAATAATAAACTCCAAGATTCTGGATTTAAATTGAGCTGTGAGAGAAGAGGGAATGATTTCAATTTCCTGAGTGACACTGCAGCTAGAGAATTTGAACAGCTTCCTTCACATGCAAAACCTAGCTCATCTTTGTTAAGGCAGAAACAGGAGAGATCAGGTTTTAAATCTGATCAAATAGAAGAAAATACATTGTACATGAGTGCTGATGATGCAGTACCAAGAGAGGTACAGTTCCAGATGTCAAGAATAAACCAATCACTAGAAGAAGATGCAAGCCCGCAATCTTTTACAGAGTTTGTTTCTCAAACAAGTACACAGTTCCAGATAACTTTTGATAAAGCAAGCCAAATCTCTGGAACATCTGAAAGGGACAAATTGAGAAACAGGAACTTACACAGTTCCAGACAAACTATTAGACATGGAGAAGACATGAAACATGAATTAGGAGTGGTAAAACTGCATCCCTTGGAGGTACACGCTACGTTTTGTGAGGGTTTGCCTTCCTAGTGCTGGGTTTTTGCTATTCCATCTGTTTGTTTGTTTTATAGTTATGCTTCATCGCTCTTCTGTATTCCCTCTTGGTGTTTCTTACGTTCTTACCTTGGTGAAGGGAACCCCTTCATTCTTGTGTGACATAAAAAGCCTTTAGTTAGATCTTTGCAGGTTTGTTAATATCTAAGAAACACATTATTTAAAAAGTTTGTAGTGGAAATAGGAATTCACACACCATTTTATCATTATTGGTCAAAATAAGCTTAAAATTAACAGCACTAAGTTCATATAGTAGCATACAACAGTTTTTGTTGCTTAGTCTAGTCATATTCCTGCTACTGAATAAATATTTGAAATGTCAAATGCACTTTAAAACTCTAACTATCTGTATTTCTCTGCTCTCCAATGCTAATCCCAATTCTTTCTGACTTACATTCAAGTTCTCCCTTTTGTTTCTCTGGTGGTGGATTTAGGAGTGAATTATGCACAGTGTAGTTCTGCAGATGTATTTCTCACTGTGTCAAAAAATTCCTATTTACAGATAGTGAAGAACAAGCAGTATGACATGCATGTTGAAGTCACCACATTAAACCAAGAAAATGACAAGACTTTTGGTAACGAAGAGAAAATGTTTGAGGGATACAAAACATCTGAAGGGTTTAGGAGAGAAGACTTTGCAAAGATGAGCTCTTTCTTAGGGGAAGAGATTCTGAAAACTGTTGATGATGCTGCACAGTTGGAATATTTTACAGAGGAATATGATGATATCAAATTTCAAGGTCTCCGACGTGATGTAACTGCCAGACAGTTGACCGAAGTTAAACTTTTAGACAGGCTCACAGTTGAGCAGCTCCGTTCAGGGCAGAAAACTATTGATGAGGTTCAGAAAAGTCTTGAAAAATTTTTAACTAAACCTACAGCTATAGCTGGGCTGTACCTTGAATCCAGCAAAGAGATAGTCTCTTTTGCTTTAGCAGCAAAGAGAAGAATCCTAGGAAAAGCATTGGCGTTAGCATTTTTAGAGGCCCAAGCAGCTACTGGTTTCATCATTGATCCTACAACAGGTCAGAAGTTCTCTGTTGATGATTCTGTCTCTCGAGGGCTTGCAGATAATGAATTCAAGAGTAGATTGCTTGAGGCAGAGAAAGCTGTTTTAGGCTATTGCTGTTCTGGGAAAGTGATCTCTGTGTATCAGGCTATGGAAGCTCGACTCTTAGAAAGGCAAAAAGGTAAAAACATCCTTGAGGCTCAAATTGCGAGTGGAGGGGTCATTGATCCCGTAAGAAGTGTTCGTGTACCTCCAGAAACCGCCGTGCAGATTGGCTTGCTTAATAACACAATTTTAAAATTTTTGCATGAACCTTCTAGTAATGCAAAATGTTTTCACAATCCAAATAACAGGAAAGCTATGTACTACTGTGACTTGCTGAAAATGTGTTTGTTCAGCGTAAGCAGTAAATGCTTGCTTCTTCCAGTGGGTGAAAGGAAAATAAGCATCCCATCAGCAGAGAAAAGTCATAAAATTTCTGTAGTAGACATCAAAACAGGAGCTGAAATGACTTCATATGAGGCTTATCAAAAAAATTGTGTTGATAAAGCTACATATCTTGAACTTTCCAAACAGGAATTTGATTGGAAGGAGTCTACATGTTTTGACTCTGATGGGAATTCTTTTCTTTTGCTTACAGATCTTAAAACGGGTGTACAGTTTAATATCGAGGAGACCTTAAATCAGGGTAGAATTGGCAGAGCGTTAGTCAACAAATATAAGGAGGGTTTAATCACAGCTAATGAGTTTGGGGATATTTTACTTAGCAGTTCACAGCCGAATAAAGATTTAAACAGTCCTGTTGCAGGGTTCTGGCTTTCTGAAACCAATGAAAGAATTCCAGTTTTAAAAGCCTCACGCAAAAACTTGGTAGATAGAGTTACTGCCCTCCGGTGTCTTGAGGCTCAGGTCAGCACAGGAGGCATAATTGATCCGTTTACTGGGAAAAAGTACAGTGTTTCAGAAGCTTTGCAAAGGGAGTTAATCGATGATGGTTGTGCCAAGCAAATCCAGCAGTGTGAACTCATCTTTACTGGGATCATTCACCCTGTAAGGAACACAGTTATGTCAGCTATCGAAGCGATGCACGTAAATGCTGTAGACAAAGAAATGGGTCTGCGCTGCCTGGAGTATCAGTACCTGACTGGTGGCTTGATAGATCCAAAGTCTCATTCCAGATTAACAATGGAAGATGCAATTAAGAATGGTATTATTGATGCTGTCACAGCTACAAAGGTGAAAGATGAAAAGTTGTATGTTAAAGTTTTAACATGCCCCAAAACAAAGAAGAAATTAACCTACAAAGAAGCTTTAGAGACAGCTGTTTTTGATTGCCACACTGGGCTACGGTTGTTAGAAGCGGCTCAGCCCATGAAAACGGGAATTTCCAGTCTTTACTATAATTCATAATGGAAAAAAGGTAATAGTGCTCGTTTGGGGACCTGCTTTAAAACCCATTCAAGTCAACGAAAAGATCTAAGATGGCCTTGCGGAAAAACATAAATGGTGTTTTCTAAAGTAATCATGAGTTGCTGTGAAACTAATTTGCACAAACTACTAATTAGCATAAACCACTAAAACTGGAATTATATATTACTTGTGACAGAGTTGAAATTTATAGATAAACTTGGGTAGATTCATAATTTCAACATGCAGACTATGTGTTCAGTCTTTACCTGAAGGCCTTCTGTGACATTATCTACATGTAGGTAGTGTAAATCAGACATTATACTGAGGTTGGTGATGAAATGGGTAGATTTAGGTGAGACAATAATCAGATTCTTATATTAAAAGTTGAATGGGGATTACCCATTTTGCGAGTTAAGACAGTGCGGTATTTCATCTGACCCAATATTTAATTTAGTCTTATAAATCAGTTTGCAGACATCATTTATTTACAAAAGTGGCAATAAAGTATACAAGGGTTAAATCTGCAGTCAAGCGAACACATATGCATAAGTAATTTTTCTCACACTGATATTACATTAATTTTAATGGGCTACTCTTATCCTAATTTTTTTCTCTTCAGGTAACCTTTTTTTTTATGAATTGTTTTCATGCTCTAATAGGCAAATGAGTTACAGTTGCATATCAAATTTTAAAAATTCCATTGAAATAAAAGATCTTTATTTTTGCTTGTGACACATGGAAGGACTTAAGCATGTTTTCTGTGTATTGATAAGTTTCAAACTACTAACAGGTTGTACTACTATACTACTATAAAAAGAGATATGTTTTCCTGTGCAGAAAAATATGAAATGTCTCAGTGTTTTATTTTGTTACTGTTTCTGTAGATGTAAAAGCAATGTATTCTTCCTAATTGTAATTTAGTAATCCATGTGCATAAATTGCAAAATACTGATATCCTATGCTAACTGTATGTATCCACACCTGAGGGTAATGCAAAGGCAGCAATTCAAAGATATTTTATATTCAAATCTTGTTTAGATTTTATCTGCTGAGTAATGGCTGGGAAGCTATGCTTTCTTAGTATCAGTCATTTTAGAATGAATATGTATGAATAACCACCATGATTCACAAAATAATTCCTCAAATGATTTGTAATGTGTATAATTATGTGGCATTTTTGTTCCTACATCAAAGTGTCGTAGTAATGCATGTGGTGATAAATAAAAAGAAATCACTTTATGGGATAATACTGCCCTTGTGATAGAATTGTATTTCTAGGGACATTAGTGTTAAATATTCCAACAATTTCCATTTACATGTCTTTTACAATTTGCGGTGCTCATCAGAAGTCAATGGAAGAAGAAAAGAAGGAGCATGTTGAGAAAGCTGGGGATTTACTGAAATGGGTGTCAAACCTCAGCAAGACACGCAGCAAAGAAGAAGGAGAAAAGGCTGAAAAGACAGATTTGCCTAAGCAGCAGGTACACAGATGTCTTTTAGTAAAATCCCACTTCTTTTTAGCTTTCTATGTTGATTAAAGTGAGAAAATATTCCATAAATACTTTCTTTCTCCAAATCACCAAGTTGCATCCATTACATTACTGAAGATGTAATTTCACATTTGGTTGTGAGTGGAGGGTTGGGTAAATGAACACCAGTGTTTAGGAACACAAAACATGTTACTTGGGAAGAAGTGCAAGCTGCTTTTTACAGGCTTGGCATGTGAGGTATTCTGACACTGCAAAATGCCACTTTAGAGAAACTAGACCCTGCAGATCATAACTCAGCCTTTGTAGAGATTGAGTAGTGTGTAGTGCTGTAGAATTAGTGCATCCTGCCAGGATGGCACTTAGTAGGTCGGCCCCTTGTCCTGAAATAAAAAGTTCAGTGAATGTCTGGTAACTTCTACCCTGGCACCAGGAAGGAGAGTATCAGCAGGAGGGGCCTGAGGGCCAGTTTTCTTTTTATTTGCTTTTAAAAAGTTATTTTGAAGGGTGGTCTTACGTGATAGTCAAAACTACTGTCTTAGGGAACACAGGAGGTTTTGACTGAACTGTCTTCATTACCACACTAGTCCACAGGCTGCTGGAGTGGCCCATCTTGCCACCTTTGTATTTAACAGGTACATTGTCGTTGTGTAGAGTTGTAACTCTGACCGTAAATTTCCATCTGTGAAGTTTTTTATAATTTCTAACAGCTCCCCTGCTAGGCTTGTCCCGCAAAATAGCTTAGTGACACCTGAAAAGATTTTGGTAGGTGAAGGTCTACCTGCACACTGAGAAGCAGAGAGGCAGAACAGTCTCTTCTCCACGTCCTTTAGTACATGGCTGGATGTGTGGTCATGCAAATGTGATTTTGATCCTCCTGGCAGCCTCTTCCTGCATTTATTTTGGTCGCGTGTGCTGGTGCCAATTAGAGGCACTGGAGCAGTGTGCGCATAAACGAAGCTTGCTGCCAGGCAGGTCGGCAGTCCTGCGGTCCTGATGGTCACTGGCCCCAGCGCATTGCTTGCTCACAGAGGACCAGTGCTAGTTCTGTTACTGAGTTTGTCCCTATACTGTAGGATCAAGTAAGCTTGTATTGATTTGAGCATATTGATTGGTAAATCACTAATAGTTAGGATCAGGATTTGCAAAAACATTCAACACTGATCTTTTTGTGCCGTTGTTAATGACAACAGTGCAAACCTTTGTCAGCGTTGGGCCAGTGCTCAACTCCTTAGAGCATCTCAGCTTACCACGGCCACTATGGCTGGCATCCTCCCCATCCGGGCTGAGCCTGCAGCAAGTAACCTGTGAGTTAACCGCCTCGGCTCCCTCCAGCCAGCCTGTGGGAGGTGGGCGTTTGCTGAGGGTGTTTTCCTCCCTTGAGAAACGGCCCGGACAGGTAGCATCACCTTCCAGAGGTGCTTGGTCTTGTGTCTGTAGTGACGAGCACAAGTGCCTTGACAAGTTTGTAGAAATGTGTAGGCCGGTGATTTGGTAGGTAATGTTAGCTGAAATCTCACACAGTGGTTTGGGGTTGCTGTGGGGTGTAGCGGTGGGGTGGGTGGAGAAGCTGGTGCCAGTAGTGACAGGGCACACATAGCAGCCACAGTGGTGCCAGTTCCCTGGGCGAAGTGGAGCTACCTCAACCTGCTCCTGTCACCTTCTTGCATAGTGCGCGCAGTGCTTGCTCTCTTGGTTGCTGTCCAAGGAGCATGAGTGGTGAGACTGTGGCTCGCTGGCAGTGATTGCGAAGGGAGGCTCTGTTCAACATCATGTTTAGGCTCTGATAAGGTGCACACAGGGACAGAACTGGTTGTGCTCAGACACAGGTGAATGTAGGGACCAAGTACCTTGCTAGAGTTCTCTTGGCATCAACATTGATCATATCTGGGGCTTGCAAATGAAGTCCTGGACTCCCCTTTGATACTTTGCCTTTATTTATCCAAAATGAGTGCTTGTCTCTGAAGAGACTGCAGGCAGTTTCTCAGAAAATTTAGAAGATTAAATTCTCACACGTTCCTCTGCCGGAACAAGTGCTTTAGTGAGGATGACACAGAAATGATAGCAGGGAGAATATATATAGTAAGTAATTCTTTTTTCCAAGTGGCTGATACTACGTTTGTCTCCATCATTTAATTTCATGAATGTTTGTGACCTTCTGGTGTCTTTTTTTTAAAAAGTTGTTATCTCTCATCTTGATGAGCAACTTTAACATGAGCATTCTACATGTATCTTTATAAAGTTGCTTTAAACTGTGCCACTATAAAAAGTGATTTTAAATGGTTTGTTAATTTTCAAACAAATAACATTTAAAAATAAATTCTCCTTGTCTCACCCAATAGTTTTCTAGTACAAACAGCTTATTTAACCAAAAGACATGGCCCAATGACCTACCCGTGTATAAATAATACAATTCCATAGTAAATAATACCACTCTAAGAATAGCTGGTATTTGAAGGGAAAAAAAAAAAATCAAGCACTTACAGTATTGAGTTTAGTCCCAGATAGAAACACTATGTTGTTTGGGTTTTTTTTCTTTTTGTATGTGTGCATAGGTAATTCTTGAACACAGGTTGTTTATTTTTCAGATTTCCCTGGATGAAATGTCAGCCAAGAAGGAACAAATAGCTGAAGCTCTGCAGACTACTCAGTCATTTTTAGCTAAGCACAGTGACAAGTATGCCATTTTTTATTTTTGAAATCATGGAAATTAATTAAATCAGTTCATACTGTTTGCTTAAAAAGAAATCATGTCCTTCCCTTACACTTTCAGTTACATTTTGCATACAAATATGGGAGATTTTTATTTAGTTTTATAATTGTGCCTTCCCATTTATGGAAGCTTGATGTAGTTTTGTTTATTTCAAGAATGTGACTAGGTTTATCTACCTCTGGTCAGCTTAAAAATATCAGATAGTAATTTTCATGGAAGTCAAAATAATTAACAAATTAGTACTAAATTATTACCTGAACTACCTGTGATAATTCCACATAAATTCTAGATTAATACAATTTCTTTTCCTGAATGACTACAAACAGATTGTAGCTTTCTTGAACATTCGGTAGTTAAGCTGCATTTTTTTTCAGATTACTTTTACCAATTTCAACCGCCTTTTTTAAATAAAGGTAAGCAGATCACTCCCTGCAGATTAAAAATTACTCAGAGATCTCCTTCTTGCATTTTTCTTTTTTTCTTAATAGAATGACAGATGAAGAGAGAAATGAAATGGAAAAGCAAGTCAGATCCCTCCAGGAGAGCTACAGCTTGTTATCCAATGAAGCTTTGAAGCAGCTGCAGGAAGCACAGTATCTGCATGATGAAAAGAAGGAAGAAAAGGTAACAGGATGGAAACTTACATTTCAGTCTCTTTTGAGGTTTACTGCATGGTTTTGGAGCTACACATGATCAGTAAAAGAAGCTGCAATTAACAGTGTGTAAATGAACTCAAGATTTAATTGACTGAAGGTTTTGTGTATTTGCTGTGGAATACTGTGTGTGACCTTACCTGTGCATATGAACATTCTGCTCATCAGATTTATTTGCGAAAAGTCTTAATAGTGTGTGCCTTGCATGAAGAAAGATAAATCATTCATCTCTTAACTCTTCTCTTAAAAGCCATTCTTTGACTGCTAGATAAGTCTGTGTTTCTGCTGCAACAATGACACCATAAAATAACATGTTAATCCCTCCCATATGTCACTCAGAAACGTCATAGAAGAAATCTACTTTCAGTTTTCTTAAAATTTATCTGAATACGAAAATGGAAGCACATAACGTGATTAGCTCTGAGACACTATAAATATTCTTGCTAATGGATCCTAATCTTAAATATGGAATTCTCAAAAATTATCTTGGAAATGAGTGTTCTCATATAGACATAGAGGCAGTGTCGGTGTAATTATTTGAAATAATGTTGCCAAACTGACTTCATGCTTTCCATTCAAACTAAATGCAGTATTTGGTGCTAGAGTATCTGATTACATATTGTTGAGTGTATATACAGAAGTGCTGTATGCTGTAAACATGAATAGCATGGTTGTTTTGAATCACGTACTGTTTTCGAATATTCTAACCTTTCACAGACATTTAGAGCATGAAAATTTGCCTTTCAGGTATATGTTCTACTTGCTCACTCTGCAATCATTTCTTCTATTGTCTTTCACTAACCCTATTTATGTATGCAAAGCATAGGTTTTCAATTCACAGATGCATGTTGATTTTAAATCTTTTATCACATCGTGTGCTGTTGAATGACTGACATAGATCACTTGCGCATTTTGAGCTGCTAACATTCACAACATTCCTCCAGGCCTGGTAAGTACTTGTTTTTATGCTTATCATGCATTCAAAATCAGAAGAAAATTTAAAATACACAGTCTGAAAGTAGTGATAGCTTTTCTTTTATATTCCTTTTCAGGTGAATAAAGTCATTGCTGGTGTCATTGACCAAACAACTGGAGAAGTCCTTTCAGTATTTCAGTCTATTTTAAAAGGTTTTATTGACTATGATACTGGAATTAGATTGCTCGAGAATCAGCTGATCCTTTCGGGAATCATTTCTCCAGAATTAGGAGTATGTTATGATTTGGAAGAAGCTAAAGCTCATGCCTTAATTGATGAGCAAACTCTGTTGCAGTTGCGGGAATTAAGTAATGCAAAGAAGCTTATTTCAGAATCATCATTATCAAATCTTCCCACTGTATCAGCTTTAGAACAAGGTCTAATTTCAGAACCTTTGGCTATTAAAATTCTTGAGAATCAGCTTTCAAATGGGCACTTGATTTTGCCATCTACTGGAGAAAACCTGACTTTGCAGAATGCTTTCCAGAGAAACCTGATTTCTCCAGCATTATATAAAAAGCTTCTGGAAAGACAAGACACGTGCAAAGATCTCATAGACCCCAACTGTGCTGAGAAGATTTCCCTTGAACAGATGGTTCATAGAAGCATAATACATGAAGAAACAGGGTTAAGGCTCCTACCTGTGAAACCACAAGAAAAAGGTAGAATCACATTCAAATGTGGAAGGAAGATAACTATTTTGAGGGCAGCCCATGAAGGACTCATCGATCGGGAAACCATGTTCAGGCTGCTGGGTGCTCAGTTAATGTCTGGAGGTATAATTGACCCTGACTCAGGAAAGCGAATGACTGTGGAAGAGGCCACAAGACAAGGGATTATAGATCAGGACACTGCTTGTGGGATCCTCACGCATCAGGTTCAGACTGGTGGAATCCTTTGTCCAAATTCAGGGCAACGCTTGACTGTTGATGAAGCTGTACAATGCAACTTAATATCATCTACCAGTGCACTGCTGGTGTTAGAAGCACAGAGAGGCTTTGTTGGGCTAATTTGGCCTCACACCGGTGAAATATTCCCCATATCAACTTCTTTGCACCAAGAGATGATAACAAATGAGCTGGCATTCAAAATACTAAATGATAGACAGAAAATAGCTGCGCTTTACATTCCAGAAACTTGTGAAATAGTCAGTCTAGATAAGGCTGCACAATCAGGGGTAATAGACATCAATACTTTATCTATTTTGACCAATGTGACTTTACCAGATAAAATGCCCAATGTAGAAGAATTAGAGTCCCCTTGTAAAAATGCTGCAAAATGGTTATCAATGTATGAATTTGTGCCATCTGTATTCCATGACTGTGAGGAGGAACGTGACGATTCTGGCACAGAAGACCCTGTATGTCATAATTTAGATCAAGCTAAGAAATTATTCATATCTTATCTGATGGTAAATAGTTATATGGATGCAAACACTGGAAGACGACTTTTGTTATATGATGGACAACTCCAAGAAGCCATCAGTATGTTGCTGGAAGGTGATGGTGCTGCGTCTGATGCCGATGTTTCAGAAACGGAGTTTAATAACAAATACATAAACCCGAAAGGAATTAACCTAAAGTCAGCTGACAATGTCCACTTTAATAATGTCACAGGTGGTGTTCAGGGGGATCTTTCAGGTGCTGAGAATACTTCTAATAACAGGAGATTAAATCAGTTTGAAGATTTTGGGAATTACATATCTTTACAGGGAGAAGATCTCCATGTGTGTAGACCAGATGTTTGCAATGCTGTTTGTACTGGGCAATCAGAATATACACAGGAGGTGGTGTTAACTAACCCTTCAGAACTTAGAAATGTAGTAAGTAGCACTCAAAATTCCATGAACAGAAATGCACTCAGAGGTCTTCCGGAGGTTTCTGAGTGGACAGAACTGTGTAAGCATAACAGTCAGAAGGTAAATTCAGGAAACATTGAAGAATGTCTTCTAAGTGACTCAAGTCCAAATCTTATTTCAGAAGAGGGGAAAGAAGAGATTTATATGGCAGACAGTCTGGATAGTGAAAACAGGAATGATAAAACCTTACAAAATTCCTTGAGTGGGAATGATTTGTCAGATAATGAAACCTGGATAGAGCTGTCAAGGTGCACAAAATACAGGCCTCACGCATTGGAAGCTGACAATAGCAGAATAGTACTGGATAACAGCAAGGAAGGTGATTTTCAGAGAAGTCTTGGTTCATCCATCAGTGCAGATACTGAATGTAGACTTCCAGAACAACTGGTTAGTCAATGGAGTGACATGGTACAGTTTGAAGATAATGGATATAGTGAGCAAACTCAGGACTACACTGATGTATGTAACAGGCCGTCCCTAGAGGACTATCTTTATATACATGGCAGGCCATCCTTGGAGGATTGTACTGATTCGTGGAGTAAACTGTGTCTAGAAGACAGTGGAGATATGCACTGCAGGCCTTCATTGGGTGGTGATACCGTTATACATGATGGACCACCTGCGAGGGACAGTAACAACACAGCACAAAGGCTAACAGTAGAAGAACACAATCTTACGTTTGACAAGTTGCTGCCATGTGACAGTAGTTCTGACTCGTCAGTAGAAGGGGGTGATGGCATCCCACAGTTTGAAAGTAACTGCTTGCAGCGTGAATGTGGTGAGGTAGCCTCTGAAGGTGACAGCTCTCAGTTTGATGATGATGATGACGATGAAGCCTATGAAACACCTCAGGTTGATGATGATGACAGTGATGCCTATGATACTTCACAGTTTGATGATGATGATTCCTATGACACTCCTCAAGGTGATGATGGTTTTGATACCTTGCAGTTGAGGGATGATGATACACCAGAGCCAGAATTTTCTGCAACATCAGTTCCATTAGGTTTTCTAGAGGAAAGAGGTGGTGTAATAACCCTGAGAGAAGAAACCAGCTCTTTTCAAGAACTTGCAGCTAATGTTAGAGAGAGCATTCATGTAAATCTGACAGGTCCACCTGAGAGCATAGATACAGCTTCTGCAAGTGCTGAAACTATGGAAAGAATCCCTAAGGAGGAAAGGGAAAGAACAGGGAGCCTTGGAGAGAAGGAGCAAAAATTACCAGTTACTCTGGAGAGTGAAGGAAGAAAGGAAGGAGGCCTTAGTTCTTTACAGAAGATGTGTGAAGCAGAAATACAAGACAGAACTGAGGAAGACGAAATGAAAGCAGAAAGTGACTCCTATGAGGATGAATCTGAAGGAACACAGGAGGAAGAAGATTATGAGGAGGACTATGATAGTTATGATGACTCTGACACTGATTCCGACAGTGACGAAGAAATGGATATTTTTTATTCCCACCATCAGTGTATAAACAAAGGTGACCAGCTGTTAATTTCCTTGGGAGACATAGAAAATAGCAATGAAAATAATCAGACTATTGATGACTGTTGCTATTCTCTAGGCCACAAGAAAGGGTATACTTCGCAATCGCATTCTAACCATGAAAATGGAAAACATTCCTCAGGAAAATGTGATTCTGCATCAGATACTTCTGAGGAGAGATATGTTAGTCTTAAATGTGCAAGTGAAGATGATGGACAGCAGGAGACAGAAGATGAATATGGGACTTGCGTCAGAAGTAAACACATGTTACAAGATACTACTGAACCTACTCAGTCTGAAAATACCTTTGACACTAAATGGACGTCCTGTAAGAGTGAAGAAAATAATAGAACACAGCTTAAGGTTCGAAGTTCTCAGCTTCTTGATGATATTGTGTCACCTGACATTAGTGTAACAGCCTTCCCAATTACAAAGCAAGCTACTGATGATGATGATGGAAGTTCTCAGACAAATTTGCTTCTCTCAGAATGCTTTATTTATAGTGTGAATAAAAGCAATAGTACCCTGCCAATGTTACATTCAGATAATGGACAGAGAGAAGCAGTATTTGTAGAGGAAAAAGATTATATGGCTGGTGTGGAACAACTAACGGAAAGTTCATCCCAAATGGACAATAAGTTCCTTGTGGATATGCCTTATGTGAGTGATGATGATAGTTCACTTAGAGACCAAGTACATCCAGTCACCAGTTGGAAGCATGGTCAAGTAGGAAGAGGTTTTGAAATTCTTACAGAAAATAAAAATAGAGTAAATGTCATGGAGGAGTGTGATATTATGGGGCTAAGTCCCATTCAGATGGAAAGCCTTGGGGAAATATTTGATGCATCGGTAATTAAAGCTGATAGAGAGACTCCTGTTTCAGCTAAAGCGCAAGTGAATGTTGATCAAGCTTTGCTTGACATTGGAGGTAGTGCAAAATCAGATGAATTTAAGAGACATTTTAACGTTTCCGCTTCTTTTAAACAATATACAACAGATATAAAAGATGGTGTCCATTCAGAATTGGATAAAAGTGAATCCTGTTGCTTTCAGGACAGGGAAAAAGGAAAAAAAGCTATGCAGAATGAAAAGGACTTTCTGCTAAATACAGAAGAAATGCATTCAAGTGTATTTAACACTGGGTCTTTTCCCCTAGCTGATATGGTGAAGCCAAAGGAAATTAGTATAACTGAAGAAACAGGGAGAGGTATCTGTCAAAATACTAACAATGTTCTTAAAGACTTTTCAGAAAACAAGAGCAGCAATGATAGTGAATTTTCCCCAATAAAAGTAGGTGCTTTAGGAAGTATAGAGGATGCCAAAGAATCAGTGGATAGGAGCGAAGTGCTAGCTTCTGGGAGTCATACCTGTACCACTGATGTTTCTTCTGCAATTCTGAGCAGCATAGGGGCTGACTTGAATTATGGTGCCCAGAAAGAACATGAGATCCTGAAAAACACAGAGGGAGAAAATTTCATGGCCAGTGACACTTCTTCCCTTGGAAATGGTTTCAAAAAACAAATGTCCGTGGAGCCACTACAAAAGGAAACAGGACCCTGCAGAGATTTTCAAGTAAAGCAAGGTACTTCACGATCACTAGAAATGACTGACACACTAATGGAAGACTTAAAGAATATATTACAAAGGAAACTGAAAATGGGACATGTTTACTGCAACCAAGAGGGTGAACCCCTAAATTACTCTGATACCAAAATTTTAATGCAAAATTTACTTAAAATGGTTGGAAGTACACAGCTTGGGAGCGACGCGTCTGGTGAGTCAAATCTCAAGCAAATAAGCAACGCTGTTAGAACTGCATTAATGGTTACCACACCATCTACAGATCCAAAGGACAGGGATGCTCTTTCATTGCTTTGGCCTGACTGCGGAAGTCCTGATCTTCTTCGTGATATTCTGAAGCAGGAATCCTGCAAGCAAAAGACGGGTGATACAGGTGAAAGGAAGAGTGAAATGGATGTGAAAACTCCTGTTCCAGAACTTACTACTTCTGAGCTTCTGGAGATTTTTCAAATCTCACATGGAGATGAAAGTACAAGCAAGTTAGAGGAGCTGATAAGCGATTTGCTTACGAGCTCACAGGTTACTGGTATCACCACAGAATGTGAGGGTAAAGGCAAAGTAGATGGGCTTTGTACTCTTTTCTCAACAGAACAATTGGAGTTTGGATCAGAAATTGCTGAAGAGAAGACATTGGCAGATGAAACAGCTGTCGCTTGGAAAAGTGACCAGGAGCATGGGAAGACAGACAGCCTGTCCAAAGGCTTTACTGAGCCTGTTTTTGAAAGAAAAGAAGCAGTCCCAGAAGACACCCCCACTAGCATGGTAAGTAACAATAGCTGGGATGTGCTACGTGTCCTGTGTTAAAGTTGAGTTGCATAAATCCTTCCAAGTGCTGGAGAGAATAATTAAACTGGAAAAATGGTTGAAAAGTTAAATGGTAAATTTAAAATAAATTATAATTAAAACAAGGACTTTTATTGCTTATTTTCAAGTCTCTCAGTTTGGAATATCTTTTCTTATTGTTAAAACTCATTTTCAGGTCAATGAAGTACAGCAATGTTTAAAGTTAACAGAGAAAATGCAGGGACATTTGGCAGTGCTTCAAGATATGAAAAGCCACCTAGATAACCAGCAACCTATTAGTAACAACCTGGAAATACTAAAAGATGAACTGGAACAACTAGAGGTAAGTAAAGTGTTCTTTATGCTTGTACTTCAGTGATAGTTGCTTGGAAAAGCCCTTAGAAAAAGAGAGATTTCAAATATATCTAAAGTAATTCAGATTTAAATGTCTTTCTTGCTTAATAACTGAATGTATTTTATATATATTCTCTTTGTAGTCATTTGAATCAGGACTGGCTACCTTTGCAATGGTCCTAAAAAAGGACATGAAGTTGACAGAAGAGTTTTTAAAGTTCTGTCACAGGGATATTCCTCAAGAGAAACTTAAAGAGCTGAAGATAAGCTATGACTATTTGCAGGAAGCGTTTTTGGCTGTCTGTGATACATCTTCAAAACGAGCAAAACAAATAGTCCATGCTGTCGACTCAGAAATGGTACATTTTTATTGGTGTACATTTTAATCTTGTTTTTCTTCAAGATAATTCCGCAAAAAAAGAAGGGTTTGATTTTGCTTTATTTTGTTTTATCTTGATATAAAATACATGTATGATTCTATTTAATGTGATAGAAAATGTGACTGTACTCCAGGGGTATAAATACATATACAATTTCCCTTTCTAGTCTAAGCTTGCAGTATTACACCAGCAACTTTTAAGCAAACTGCAGAGATTTTCAGACTGCATCACGGAAAACAGTAAAATTGTGAATGACTTCATAGCGAATACTAATGATACAGAAGAGATGAGGAAAAATTTACAGATACTTAAAGTAAGTATCCTTTATGGCAGATGCTGGTGCTTCTGACAAAATGTTACTACTTATTATGAATTATTAGCTAGGTTTTTTAGACCTGTTCATTAACCTCTATCACTTAGACAGCTAGAACTAGTTACTTAAGAAGACAACTACTTGATAATCCAGTAATAAAGTCGTGTTGACTTGCTTTTTATCTTGGAAAAAAATTTTGATAGAGTTTGGCTTACTAAGAAAGCTATTGGTTCTGCTTACATTTGTTGCAATAAAGCTGACCCTTTTTTGAAATCTAATTTATAACGCAAATATTTCAGTCATTAAAATTGGATCTTTATGCATAAGATCCAAAATCTTTACTGAAGTTTAATTATCTTCCAAATCAATTATATGTGAGAACAGGACGGATAAAATGCCTCTTCATTACACACTCCATGAAATGAGTCATGAAAAGCAAATCAGATCAAGTTTTTAGTTAAGTTCATAAACTTCTGTACATATGAATGATAAAAATCATATTATTTTACTGTGCTTTAATACGGTTCCAGCACGCATGGTAATGTCATAGGGGCTGCACAGTATGTAACTATGGGCAGAATTTGCCATGCTGCTGGAAATGGGGCTTCTCCCTGTGGAGTTAAGAATAGGAATGCTTTCAAGTAAATATTTTAACATTTCTAGGTCTTCAGACCTAGAACCTACCATGTTAAACCTAATCTGACTTAAATCTTGCAGAGTTGAAGCCAGTTTTCAGACATCTGTAAGACAGCAAAGAAACAGAGATGTTCAAGTTTGTCTTATTACTTGGACATGGACTGTCTCAGAGGAAAACCACGCACAAATTCAAATGTTGTATCTGAATGTGTCAGAATGATTCTGACACAGAGTTTTGATTTATTGTGGCTAAACTGTCTTACAAAAGCATTTTGGAACAGGAGCTTAGAACAGAGGGTGGTGGGGTTTGTGTTTTATTTGTACTGAATTTGTCTACATTGCTGGTCATTTCCTTCTCGTGATTTACAGAACTGTGCTACAGACCTTGTCTGTAAAAAAACGCAACTGGAGTCCACAGCATTTGATGTTCAGTTCTTCATTTCTGAACATGCCGAAGATCTTTCTCCTAATCAGAGCAAACAGCTGCTGAGGCTCTTAAATACCACCCAGAAATCTTTTCAGGAAGTACAGGAAGCAATAACATCTCAGGTGGAAAGTTTAGAGACTCAGTTACAGGCAGCGCAAGAGCTGGGTGATCAGAAGGTTTGCCTTTCTGTATAAGTGTGTGCTGAGTGGTTTTGTCTATGGATGAGGAATTTTAATACCAGCATGCAGTATCAAGTGTATTCCCATCTTCTCAGGTTTACTACAGCTACATTCGTAGTTATACAAAGATGGTATCGATCAAGTTTGGTGAATTATCATTTTTGTCTTTCCTTGGTACAGTCATAGAAACAGGATATTAAATTATGCACGGATACAGTTTTGGGTGTTAGGATATCAATAATGAAATAAAACAGCGTACTCTCCTGGCTGCAGCTGTATAGATCAATGAATTTACTATCGTGCCATTGCTCATCACTTCTGTCCTGCTGAAGACTTTCTTTTCATGTGATTTTCCTGGTCGACTGCTTATGTGATCTTTTTTCTAGGTATTTATAGTCAAAGAACCAGATTTGTTTAAATCCTTGCCAGCACGGTTTGTTTTGACTGAGGCAAGTTAGAGGGACAAACATAGGAGTAAATCAACTTAAGATATTTGCAATTCTAGGCAGGGAAAGCTATGAGTCAAGTTGGGACAGTTACCTCTTCAGCTGACACGGCTACAGCAGCCTATGTAGAGTCAAAGAGGCTGATAAGATGCTGCAGTGTAACGGCATCTCCTCATCTCTTACAGAAGCACTGTTAAGGCTCAGAGTCACCACCTCAGCTCCCTAATGAAAGATAGTTTAAAATTCTGAAGACTTTGTATTATTTTGCCATTTAAAGAACATTTGTTTCCACCATACTTTGTGAAAGAAACAGAATTGAGTAAAGGAAAGGCACAGATAACTTTTCTGGTACTTAGTTACAATAACGAGCTTGCATGTTTTTTTCTTTTCTACTGCTTAAATAGTCAACATTTTCTATTCAGGTAACATGTTATGCATACCAGTAAGAGCTAACTCACAGTCACAACTAACCTCTGTTTTGGTATCCTTTTTTCAGAATTAATAGTGTTAGCCAAAGGTTTCAAGCGGTTAAGAGACTGGATTTTCACTCCTGCTGTTTGGAGATTTCATCTTTCACCTGTGTGCATGGCCAGACTTCTATTGGGCAATTCCATCAAACATGGTCTCTTTTTACTTACAAAATATTTGAGGTTTATCCATAACTTCTGTATGTTCATCTTGCTCTTTGTACCACTGCTATCATGTTTACAGCATACTTTTAAAATGATTGCTTTGCAATATTGATGTTCAAAGATAATTACTATTTGAGTGTCTGTTGGTTCCTGAAGTGAGGATGTTTTTGTTTTATTGTTTGCTTGTATTTGGCTCTAATATAGGATGTGGCTGAAAGGCAGCAGGAGTGCAAAGAGAAACTGCAGGAAATTTGTGATTTGCTTACACAGACTGAAAATCGACTCATCGGACAGCAAGAGTCTCTTGTTATTGGAGACAGCAAGGCTGAGCTAGAACAATACCAGACCAAACAGGAGGTATGTGCAATTCTAGTCAGATAAGTTAAAGAAGGCTGAGTGCAGAGGGGAATGACTAGACTCTTTTGTGGAATAACAAGACTGTCATGTGAGAGGAGGGTGAAATAGATTTGTTTGACCTACCAAAAGTAAAGGCTTAATGGTGTGCCTTTAAACTGAATGCACTCCAGTACGTGCCGGTGGGAGGAAAGAAACTGTCAAACTAGGAGACACTAGAATAGGAAGTATGCACTAGATATTTCAAGAAGCACCCCTGGAGCAGGCATGAAATTGTTGTATATTACCTTGAGATTGTTTCTGTCAGATGTGGTAAAATCAAGCTTGTTGATTATGCTAAAATCATTGAACCAGCTTTTTAACTGATGTCGGGGAGTGCTTATTTCTGGTCATAGTATTTTGAAGAATTTTGCTGCAAGGTTTTCTCTTGCCTCTTTCTGTTGCCTCACACTTGTTTTGGTTTGAATTCTGATTTTTCTAGTGTTGCTTGCGATATCCTTGATGTCTTCATGTAACAGAGCCCTTTCAGTTCGGTTGCTTTCCTAGTGAGACCTTGCTTTTCAGCTGTATCCTGTCATCTATAAGCTTTTACTCTGTCCTGACTGACACTGATTGAGTTAATGATAGTTAAAGGACTGAAGGACTTGGTGCTCTTCTTCTTCCTCCTTTCCCTAGTAGTAGTTTACTATACTGTAGAGCTCCAAATCAGATTTAGTGATTTATAAAGGCAGAAATATCCTTATTCATCTTGCTTTGCTTTATTTATCTTCAAAGTAACACATTTAGTTTGTTCAAGTTCTCCTTACAGTCATTGGAAAGACAGACACATCCCTGGGGTACCTCTTAATACCACTTGCCTGTCTTAAGAATTTATGACCTAAATGGGGTACTCACGGCAGTGAAGAACTGATACAGCATGTGCTTTGGGTTTTTTCCATCAGCTATTTGTGACTGCCTAGCAGACTAGTTGTTGTTTGCTGACTGATGTCTTGCAGACACCAGTGTAGAAGTATGTTTCAGGAGGGGAATGGGGGCTTAAAAGGTCTCTTATAGATCAAGTCAGAGCTTTCGTCCTCAGTGAGATGCTTGAGCACACTCAGGAGCACAGAGATCTTGGTCAGAGAAGGAGAATCTTGTCTTAATACGGTGTCCGCAGGAGAATCTTTCTAACATACTTGCTGAAGTGTTAAAACAAGCTGCAGTTTTAACTGCCCAACTATATTCTATAATTGCTGAAAAATCTGTAGTCTAGAATGTGAATCAAGTGTTTTGCCTTGCAGCTTCAAGAGTGTTACACTGCATATAAAGAAATAACCCTTCATTATTTCAGTAACTGAGTGAATGTATTCAACAGCGTAATTGTTGTTACAATTAAAGCTCCCCTCAGATAACTGGGAGGCAGTTTTTTTTATCTGACTCTATCATAGGACTAGGTAAACTGCTTTGGATAAACTAAAACTTAACATCTGTCCTCTATGAAATTTAACAGACTTAAATATTCTTTAGATATGTTATGATTGATTACAATTAAAGAAAAATATTCTTACTGCATTTCTGGCCTCAACAAAACCAAGAAATAGGGAAAAACTTCCACCTGGGAAAGTTGACTACAAGTTTCTGACTTTTATTCAGTCCCCTTATTTTCCGTAGCCTTTTGTTAGGATGGTAATGGAACGGAATTTGTCAGGAGACTCACCTTACTAGCTACAGCGTAGCAGATTTATTTTATGTCTTGATATCTAAAAAAATAACATACATTTTCTTCTCTGTACATGGAAATACAATATTTGAGCTGCTAAACAAAGGGAAAAAGTGGCTTCAGTCTGAATGGGAGTGGAAGCCTGCAGACTTGCAATTAAAAAAACCCCCAAGCCTAATTGAGCTGCAGCAGCATTGTCAGATGTTGAATTGATTTTTCTAATAATCTTGCAGTTTAGTAATGTATCATGTACTCTCCCAAGTTAAAAAGGATCTTAATGGTGCTTACCCCTGTAACAGAGATATTTCCAATAGTTAATTGAAAAGATTGGGTGAATAATTTACTTACTTCTATTTACTTTCTTTTTTCTCAAAAGGAGATACAAAAAGACATGAGAATGAGTGCCCAGACACTGGCAGAGATTGTGAAAAATACTGAAACTTTCTTGAAAGAGAATGGAGAAAAGTTGTCACAAGAAGACAAGACTGTTCTTGAACAGAAACTGAATGAAGCTAAGACAAAGTGTTTGCTCCTTAGCCAGAAGGCAGAAGAGTCCAAAAAAGAGCTGGATAAAGCTATGACAACAGCAATTAAGCAGGAAACAGAAAAGGTTTTTAGGCAACCATTTCATACCTTTTTTCAGACCTTTTATGTGTCTTATGGGATTAGTCTTGCAATTTATTTTTGATATACTGTGGAGAGATTAAAGTCATATTTCATTTGGGTGACTTAATAAACTGCTGGTTTATTTTCTTTATAAAATAAACAGCAACACATAGATCAATCAAAAATGTTGTTTAATGTTAATGTATTTTAAATTATCTGTTTGCATATAGTATTTTGTAGTGCCTAAAGAAGATTTCTAAACTGAAACTGTGAAATTCCAATGTAGGTTGCAGCCATAGAACAGCTGGAAGAAAGTAAAAATACAATAGAAAATCTCTTGGATTGGTTATCAAATGTGGATAAAGAAGCGGAGCATGGCCGGAAATTTAAGCAGGTGATAGAACAGAATGGAACACACTTTGAAGAGGAAGATGTGAAGGCTTTGGAAGGAGAGGAGGATGATGTCAATGGTAATCTGCTGGACATTCAGCAAGACATTGAAACCAGGGTGGATGGACTAGTAAAAAGCACAGAAGATAATCTGAACCAGCAATATCAGAAAGTCAAGGTACTGTTACTGGGTTTATTCAACATTTAGGTGCTAAGCGTGTCAGTCCTCATTCAACATGAGTGAATTCAGTCTCATCCTTTCTGTCACACACTTTGGAACAAGTGCTAGGAAGTTAGCGATACATAGTGGTAGGAATTTCAGTAGTTAGAATGTATTGCGAATTTATCACTTTTTTGCTGGGAACACTGATTACCAGTAGCTGCAAATAATAGTTTGCTGAATACAATCTTCATTCCCAGTAACTTTAACACATGGACAAAGCACTATTTGAAGGCTTCAGAAGGGTGAGTTACATAAAACCACAGCACAGCATTTTAAAAATAGATTTTCCAGTGAAGATAATTGGAATAATTTAAAATAATAAGAGCTCAGTTTTATGACTTTTATTGACTTACAGTTGAGCAACCAAGAACTTTCAGGTGTGGTCTGATGGACATGGTGATGAAAATTATTATGCTGATACTATTTTGCATTTCCTTTATTATTTAAAAAAAAAACCAACACAAAACAACCTAAGAAAATGAAATCATTTGGTTTTTACTTCTACGTCTTTGACAATTCTTTTCTGCACCTAATACCCACAGGATAATTGCCCTCTGTACTCATGGAAGAGAAGCTTACCAGTCAACTTTACATAGCTATTTTTCATGGGAATAGAAAATCTTGAAGAATGGAGATTTTTTTAAAGAATGTATTTGAAATAGGATTTTTATTTGGCATACAGTTCCTATGTCTTACTGATTTTTTGTGAGATTGAAACAATTCACATGCATAGATTGCGTCTCAGTTTTTAAAGTCAAACAGACTTGTTTTATGACCAAGTGTATTTGATAAGAATCACTGCTCTTGAAACTTAGAAATGAAATTAATAATGTTTGTTCACTCAATATAGGAAGAAAGTATCTGTATTCTTTATAATTTTGATTACACTAAGCACGCTACACTAAATGTTAAGTAATAAGCAAATAATTTTTCGGAAAAAAAATTCAAAGAGATTGATCATGTCTAACTTTACTATACAGACCTGTCTTTTAGAAGTAAAAGGGAAAGTGTTTGTGTGATGTATATATATCCTAGTATGCCTGAGGTCCAGTGATATTGAAGACTTCCTTTTGGTCGTGGCCTATATATCTCTCTAAAATTACGATTGAATGTTTTGTAAAATTTTGAAAGTGCACAGAAATACAGTGACCAGGAGTCATGCTTTCGCTGAAATTATTCACAAAATGTTTATTTAATAAATAATATGAAAATTTGAAAAGCTTTTTATCATTTTGATGGACTTTGTTTTGCTTGTTGTTTCTAAGTAGAATTCAGCAGAGATTTCAAGACAGTAATGGTCTAATGGAACCATCGGAGAAGGTGCTGGTCATAATTTTTTTTTTTTTTTTTTTTTAGGCTCAACATGAGAAAATTATTTCACAGCAGCAGGCTGTCATAATAGCAACTCAGTCTGCTCAGGCACTTCTTGAAAAACAGGGCCACTACCTTTCCCCTGAAGAAAAAGACAAGATGCAAAGGAACATGAAAGAGCTCAAGGCTCAGTATGAGACTGCTTTAGCTGAATCAGAACGGAAAATGAAATTGACTCTTTCTCTAAGAGAAGAACTTGAGAAATTTGATGCAGACTATAGTGAATTTGAAACCTGGCTGCAGCAGGCAGAACAAGAACTTGACAATTTGGAGGCAGGTGCTTCTGACTTCAGTGGTATTATGGTCAAACTGAAAAGGCAAAAGAGTTTTTCAGAAGATGTTATATCTCACAAAGGTGATTTACGGTATATCACAATTTCTGGACAAAGAGTTTTAGATGCTGCAAGGTCATGTAGCAAAAGAGATGGTGTGAAAGTTGACAAAGACGGTATTGATACTTCGGCAACATATGCTGAAGTGCAGAATAAACTGGATAGAGCTTCAGATCGTTTCAAATCTCTCTATACCAAGGTAAGTTTTATTTATACGGAGTAGGAAAGACTACTATAATTGATTTGGTAGTTTGTATATAAAGGGTTAGCTGATGAAACTGCGGAAAGTTGCAAATTCTTTGTTTCTTAAAGTTAGATAACAGAACAAGATGCTTTTCTAGAAGGTATACTTTAGTCAAGTTCCAGACTATTGAAGGTCTAACTGGATGAACTTTCTACCTTGTGTTATAAGGGAGAAATCAGACCAGATTTCTGCATTGTTTTTTCCAGCCTTAAACAGACTCTTTGAGTTTATGACAGTACCTGATACCTCAGTAACATTTTGGGGTGGAAAGCAATTGTAATACTTCTAGATGGATAACATTTCTTTAGTTCTTTGGGATATTTCCCACAACTGCTTATTTGCTTGGCTTCCTACTAATAAACTGAGTACAGAAAGAGAGAGACTATGCCACAATTAACATTCAGAATTCAGTTTGGTTTGTATCCTGAAATAGTTGGTCCCCAATGTGACCTTTGTTGGCAGCACTAGACATGCAAGAACATACTCATTTGAGGATAAAAATTCTTTTCCACTACTCTGCCAAATAAACTTTTTATCCTTAACAATCTGAGATTCGTCTCTAACTAATGAGAAACTAGTAGTGCAAAATCCTCCATATACCTTAGAAAGGGAAGACGGGAACTCTGTGCCACGTTCATGTATGGAGTCTGGTAGAATGAGAGAATCACCAGCTGATCTCACATGCTGACTCTCCAGCTATTTTCAAAAAAATAACAAATTGTTGTTCAATATTGATAATATTCTGGAGTTGTAAGCTTTTGAGATAATTATTAATCGAACCATTTAGGAGACAGGTGCTGCTCAGTGTCCTTCGACTATGCCATTGCAAAATTTTCTAAGATGTAGGTTCAGACTCTTTAGTGGACCCTCAGTGTCCATTGATACAGTGTTGGTCTGGAGCAGTTGCCATCTTTGTCTGGGAATTTTCATCTCTTCAATGTTTTCTTGCTCAGAAATGTAAATTCTGTGAAGACATGGATATGATCACTTGATTACAAAACCAGTGTAAACCCAGTTCTCTGAAACAGCTTGTGAGGAAGGCTCTCTCATTTTCATTTTCCTACTTAGCTTATATGAACAACGAAGCTAAAAGCTCATATTAACGTGTTAAATTTCCTCCAGTGGATTTATTGGATTAGTTTGAGTGTGAATGTAAAGATTTCATCGCAAAATTTTCAGAGTATTTATGTGCGTTTTTTATGCACGTTAAAATCCTATGCCAGCAGCTTGATTTGTGGTCTCAGATTTGTCAACTTGCCAAATGCTGTCTTTTCCATATGTACATTTAGCACAGATATAATAGATGTGCTTTAAATATTTGACATAAATATGCAGAGTAAACCCAACACAAAGCAGACTTTTCTTATTAAGTTGTCTTGAACGACAGACTTTAAAATTGAGATCTTCCACAGTTTGTGAGATCTTCCAAGTTGTAAATGGGTTTGTAGTAACCTTTTTGCTTTTAATAAATATTTAGATTGCTTTTATTGTTTTTATATATATTTTTTCACACACACATGCAAGTTTATAGACTTACATGTTGAAGGAATTTTAAAGTCAGTCCTTAGTTAACTGTTATGTAAATGGCTGCATTCTGTGTTTGCCCACCAGATGGAGAACAAGTACCAAATATAAGTATTAAATAGTGTATGGAAGATTCAGGAGATAAATATTTTAAGTAACTGTTTATAAATATTATGACTTGATACAATCAGATTTTGCTCATGAAACCATCTCCAAAAAGTCTGAAGGACCTTTTTATGTGATGATTTCACTGTATACATTTTGGGGTGTGATAATATATAGGACTAGTAGGGCCTTGGTCAGATGACATTCTTAAGTGACCAAAACAAAGTATGTACAATACTGAGCCATACGTCTCTGGATTTGCTATACAGATAAGCATAGGAAAGCAATACTCTACTGTCTGTATTTTAATGAACATACATATATCTTCTGACTTTTGGTGTCAGAGTGCTGATAAAGAATTTTTATGTTGATGGATCAAAAAGTATTCCTAAAGCTTTTCCTATTCTAGTACAATGGGTTAGATTCCAGTTTCTCGGCTGCATCAGTGAATTGATCCTAAATCACACTTGAGGAGCGCAAAGTGGGAAGACGTGGGTAGCCTGGGCAGCTGTTGTGCTTTAGTTTAGAAATCAGTTACATGGTGGAATGATGACAGGCAAAAATCACGCAATATTTCAGGAAGGAAAGTGTAACCTTGAGATCGGTATGAAATACAGCACACAGTTTAATGCCTGGGGATTTGCTTGTTTGTTTTCTACTCTTTTAGTGTAGCATCCTTGGAAATAACCTTAAAGACCTGGTGGATAAATACCAGCATTATGAAGATGCCTCATCTGGACTTTTGTCAGGTCTTCAGGCTTCTGAAATAGCTGTGAACAAACAACTCTCAGAGCCAGTTGCAGTGGATCCCAAAAATCTCCAAAGACAACTAGAAGAAACAAAGGTGAAAAGCTTTAAAACGCAGAAGTACTTTTGTCCTAAAAGGAACTGCTTTTTTTTCTGAAAAACAGGATAATCTAATATAATTCAAGCGGCTGCAGGCCAAATTCTTGGCTTGCACATGGGCATGCAACTTTCATAGTTCCGAAATTCATCTGTCCAGAGTATTACCTGAAAAGTACTAGGCGAAAAGAAAATGAGGGGCCAAGGTGCCATTAGCAGTGGTGAAAGCAAGATGTGTTTCATATCACTTAGCAAATGACAGAGTGAAATCTGGAACGTTTTTGAAGTAAGAAAGGATTTAGTCACTCCA
Source organism: Chionis minor (assembly GCA_013398295.1). NCBI lineage: Eukaryota > Metazoa > Chordata > Aves > Charadriiformes > Chionidae > Chionis > Chionis minor. The sequence continues at coordinate 1,052,929 of VZSF01002465.1, forward strand.
GTTTGCTATCCGAGTAGGGCTTGGGGCTGAGTTTCTGATAAAGACATTGATATTTGTTGTCTGTGTCTCTTGCTTCTTTCTGTTTGTGATTGTGTGTTACTGCATTTTGAAAGGGATCATACTAGGTAGGAAGTGCAATGTGACTAGTCTGTTTGTTGCTTCTGTTGTATCCAGTACTATATGCCCTGCAGAGGGTGAATATAACATAATTTGTGCTGCACAGAAAAACAGTATTTTGCTGGGTTGGTTGTTTTTTCCCTCCCGCTCTGAGGGAGTAGCTCACAATTTTGTGTAAATCCTAATAGAGGCAAGACAGGTTAGTGATGGAGCTTGTGAAGGTAAAACTCTGGTTAATTGCATAAAATGTAGGTTTACAGAAGGCTTTAGGAACCTAGGTGTAAGGTGAGTTATATAAAGCTTCATACAGTCTGTAGTCTTTAAACTGACTCCTGCATTTTCATAAACACATTCAGTCATCTATATTGTAATTAAAATGCAAGATTATTTATTTTTCAATGAGCAAAGCATTTTCTGGCTCTTCTGTCTGTGGTATGTGGAGTATCTACGCAGGTCTGATGTGTTTGCTATTGGCAAATGGTAGCCAATGGCTCTTGGAAAGAGCGCGCTTTAACCATTTCCCTTACATCAGCTTGAGCAGAAGTACCTTTACCACATGGTATCTTTCAAATCTGCCAGTGGAATTGCTCAACACTTTGGTGCATGACACATCAGAGGAGTCAAATCGCAGCGATATTGTAAGACAACAAAATTAAAAGTGTAAATTCTGAACTCCTTACAGTGGAACAATTTAGGTACACTTGTGCTTCCAAGCACTAGGAAAGTAGGAGTAACACCAATTACAATTTGAAGCTTCATTTAAATTTTTTGTTCCTTATGCCAAAACGAATTATATCCTGTATAATGTCAATTTTCATGCAAGTAATACAAAAGGAGTGAGTATTGGGGTTCTTTTGTGAAACGTCTACATGGATTACTTGCCACACAAAAGAACACTCAATGAATATAGGCTGGGAAGAAGGGAGAGAGTACAAAGTGTCAAAAGATTCAAAGGAAAACAAAAAAACCAGGAGGCTGAAGAAAGAAAGCCAATTAATGAAAGCAAAACAAAGAGTATTTCTGAAGAAGTCAGGTGTTGCAAGTTAAAGCTGTCCCTTGTAACCAACACATTCAGCTGATAATCCAGCTAGACGCAGACCTTGGCAGCATGGTGGGGTCTAATCTTTTTATGGGGATTAGCTGTTCTTCAGAATATTCTTCGGTGCCTCTGGCATCAGCTTGGTTGCTTTCTGTCAGCGTGTAAGGTTTTCTTGTGTGTCATCTTTTTTTGGTTTGGGTCTTTTTTTTNCAGTATATTTCTCTAATGTAAGGAAAATTCCTCTTCAGGTCTATCAGAGTTTTATTGTGTTGAGTGGATCAGCAGGACATCCTATGTTCTGGCATACTGTTGTGCTCTGGGTACCAGTGCTGACATGACTTCTTTGTCTGGGCGGGGCAAATAGGATTACCTTTTGAGTCATTTGTTCATTGACTGAGCGGGTATCAGAAAATAAATGAGAAGTCCCTTCGTTTTGGAGTTGTATAAAGTTCAAGTGAATCAAGAAAAAGACACATTGTATACATTAGCACAGGGACTTGAAATAATTTAAAGGTTATTCACTCTTAAACACTGGAGACAGAAAGCCACTTTCAGAAGTTGGTGCAACCTTCCTGTTTTTCTCTGTTGACTCTGGAGCCAGTCATGGCTAGGCTAGTCTCTAAACCTGTGTTCCTTGATTAAATGGACAAACCTAGGCAAAATTCAGTGGCACTGTCTCCAGGAGGTTCCTAAACTGTGAAGGTGATTATCTTGTTTCAAGCTATTCCTGTTTATGCTGCGCTATCAGCCTGATCCTTTGTCAATACAATTGATGGTAAATGTGTAACTACTGCTGATGACTAAGTTTTTCCCCCTGAATTGTTCTCTGATGCTGAGTCGAAAAATATGTTTATTTTTCTTTTGGGTCTCATGTGAGTCTGTCCAAGTGGGGTTTTTTTAAACAATTAAAAAACACATTTTGAAGTTACATGCAAGAAATCAGTTGAGTCAGAGAAGATAAAGGTGGTGAACAAACTAAAACAAGGGCCAGAAGGCCAACAGCAGCCATAGCCACTGGGTGTAGATTTTTCTTAAGGAGAGGTCACAAATTGAGTTAGTGCTGGGAATAACCTAAGTTTAGTTTTTATGGCCTGTCTCAAGCCTTGCCTATGTAACTATTAACTTTATTGAAGAGCTTAATGGATAATTGTGGAATTTTACAGGTTCTTCAGGGACAAGTGTCTAACCACCAAATTGCTGTAGAAAAACTGAAAAAAGCTGCTGAAGTGTTACTGGATACAAGGGGAGAGTTGGCACCAGACAAAGATGAGATTCAGAAAACACTGGGTAAAATGTTTACTTTTCTTAATACCTCTTTTTATCATTTGTGTCTGCATGCAGGTACCGGAAGAGACAAAATACAGAGTTTCTGCATTCTTGTGTCACTGTTCAAGTCCATGTTTTGTTGAGTGATAAGCTATTACAACACAGTAACTTCATTGTTGGTCTGTCTCCTACATTGATCCATATGCTTTTCACTTAAAAGCTGTCATTTTATTTTTGACTTTTTTTAAACCCAGAAATGGGGATTACGTTTAATTCTCATATTACAGATGGGTGTGCCCAACAGTTAGTGATTTGCTGAGGATCGTAAATTCTCCAGTAGGAAGCAGCACATTCAGATTCAAGGAACATGACTCCAACTGTCTGTTTCCAACCAATTATTTGAAGTTTGCTTAGCCAAGGAATTATTTCGTTCTGACTTCAAGAAACTGTCTGTAATGGGTTGACCTTGGCTGGCTGCCAGATGCCCACCTAGCTGCTGTCTCCCTCCTCTTGCCCTAGAGGATAAGAGTAAAAAGTAAGATGGAAAAGCCCATCGGTCGAGATAAAGACAGGGAGATCCACATACCAGCTACCATCATGGGCAAAACAGACTTGACTTAGGGATAATTAAATTTCATTTAGTGCCAAATAAAATAGGTTTTGATAGTGAGAAACAAAACCAAATTAAAGCAGCATCTTCCTCCCACCTTCCTCTTTTTTCCAGGCTCACCATCACTCCTTCCTTCCCAGCTACTTGCACCTCCTCCCTGCCAAACAGTGCAGAGTGGCTGGGGCATGGGTGGTTGTGGTCAGTCCATAACAGCTCCTCTCTGCTGTTGCTCCCCCCTCACATTTTTCCCTGCTCCAGTGTGGGACCTCTCCATGGGTTGAAATCTTCTGGGATAATCTTGCTCAAGGGTGGGCTCTCTACAGGCTGTAGTTCCTTCAGGAAATATCTACCTCCTCCAGCGTGGGGTCCTCCATGTGCTGCAGTGTGGTTATCTGCTCCAGCATGGCACACCACAGGCTTCAGGGGAAGCTGTGCTCCAACGCCTGTAGCACTTTTTCCCCCTCTTTCTTGTCTGACCTTGATGTCTGCAGGGCTGTTTTTCACACTTTCTTTTCCCTCACTTCCAGTCCCAGGCAGCATTTTCCCTTTTCTTAAATACCTTTTCCCAGAGGCACTGCTAGCTTCGCTGAGGAGCTCAGCTGTGCCCTATGGTGGAGCAGTTGGAGCTGGCTGGACCCACCTGTGTCTTCCATGGTGCAGCCCCTGGCCTCTTCTCACAGAGGCCAAGAACTACAGAAACCTTACCACCTGCACTGATGCTCTTTCCTATCAGTTGTGAGAAGTAGCACAGCATGACATTCACCACTGTCTCAAGTTTGAAGAGTCTCTATGTGTATTGCACAACTGTCTCTTACTGGAATCCCTTCAGTAACTTGCAGAGCAACAAAATAAAGCAACTGTGGTCTTGCCATTTTGGTGTCGGTGATGAACTCCATGGGAAGTACATGAAACTTTTAACTTTCAGAGGCATATCCTGAAAGTGTTGAAGGTCTAATGAGGAACCATCTGGAAGAACCTCAGAGCTCTCAACAATAACATGAGACATAATTTTAGAAGAGCTGTCTTAATACTCTGCTATTTATTTCTTGGGAACAGTCAGCAGCTGTCATGAGCTAGAGCTGCATGGGAATCAGCTTCTAAAAGCTCGGAAGCACAACTGTAAGCTGCTCCCTTGTCCTATGGGCTTCTTGGCTGTATTTGAAAATTTTGATCTTTGCTTGTGTGTTTTTACTGAATAAAGCTGATGGTTTTGCTTTGTTCTGATGTAGGCAATTTTTGACTCGCACTTACCTCATGAGAACTGGTAAAATGAGTTAAAGGCTTAGTTTGACCAAAGGAAAAAAATGAAATATATTTTTTCTTTCTCAGACGGTATTGTGGAGAGGTATGACAACTTATCCAAGTCTGTAAATGAAAGGAATGAGAAGCTCCAAATAACTCTGACACGATCCCTAAGCGTGCAGGATGGTTTGGATGAAATGCTGGATTGGATGGAAGGAGTTGAAAAGAGCCTTGAAGAACAAGATCAAGTGCCTTTAAATTCTGCTGCTATTCAGGATATTATTAGTAAAAGCATTGTAAGTAGCATTCTCTGAAAGAAGAAATACTTGTTTGATAATTCAGATTTCAAGAAAGAATTAAAATCTTAGTTTGGCATCTTTAATGGATTCAAAATACTTTATAAAAGGACTGTTGCATGAAGTGAAACTGCATGTAAGGATTTTTATAGCTGAAATAGAGTGATGGTCTAACTGTACTGATTTGTTGCTTCGTATGGTGGACCAGTTTCACTTCTTAAAATTTAGTTACAGTTAATACAAAGTAGTGCTTGCTTGTTTCAGGTGCTAGAACAAGACATTGCAGGTCGCCAAAGCAGTATAAACACTATGAATGAAAAAGTGAAGAAGTTCATGGAAACAGCAGATCCATCCACTGCGTCCACGCTGCAAGCTAAAATGTGTGAACTTGCAGGACGGTTTTCTGAAGCAAGTAACAAGCATAAGGAAAAGCTTATTAAAATGGAGGAGTTGAAGACTAAAGTGGAATTATTTGAAGATCTGTCAGAAAAACTTCAGTCATTTCTAGATGAGAAAAACCAGGCACTCAGTGAGACGGAGGCACCGAGAAAGGATGTTAGTGAAGTGTCTCAATATATGCAGGTACCATATATTTATATATATATTGTGCGTTTCTAGTGTAACTCATCGAAGTGATTGAACAATAAATAAAGCATGCTTGTTTGCCAGCCTTGGTTGGTTAGCTAAAATCAAGAATTTAATTTTGAACAAGTGATTGTAAAGTCTAATATGAAGACTGTAATGATGTTTTGCAGGAAGCTAGTGTAGAGTTGGCACAACATAAGAAGGATCTGGAAGTTTTGCAGCAGCTTCTTGAAGAACTTTCATTCCATGCTCTTCCTGGAGATAAAGCGTTGGTATTAGAAAAAGTAAATGCTTTGTCAAAGAAATTCAGAGAAGTAGAGGAGACTGTAAAGGAGAAGTAAGTCGAATAATTAAAGTGTTTCCGCCTTGGCTAATAATACAGTGTGAATGTTGTCATGACTGTTATCCTCTTGCATGCAATCTCAAGGGATTGCAGTTAACCACAGAGTAGAGAGGAGTTTTTTTAAAAAAAAAAAAAAAAAGAAAAGACTTTATTTGCAAATGTCCCTGTAGCTAGTTTGATGCCTCCATAGTTAGTTTGTCTAGTTCAAGAGCTCTGACGTTGGCTGGAAAGACAAGTAACTCTCTTCAAATTTTGTGACATTCATAGGAGTCCTGTCAGTTCTAACAAAACCATGCCTCTCCCCTTCTGTGGTAGAAAAGAATTGCTGCTTGTGCAGATTGTTTTAGAGTACTGTTTAGAATCAGGCTGCAAAGGAAAACTGGAGAAATTGTTAGAGCTTCCACGTAAGCAAGACCTGTGACCTGTGCAGCAAGACTAGATTTTCCACATTCTGCTCATATCCATAAAATGAGGTTTTGTGACTCTCTGAATTTAGGAATAGCAATACCAAATTGATAGTATCTGTTAGTTTAATTATCAGAAGGAATACGGACATTCGGTACTCAATTTCTTTTGTTGTCTTTAATTGTCTAGAGAAGAGGATGTATCATCTTGTCAGAAACAAATGGATGCTTTTGAGCTCCTTGTAGAATCATTAAAGAAATGGATAAAAGAGACAACAGAACGAATTCCGGCAGCGCAACCCTCTCTGAATACAGAGGAGTTAAAGAAACCTCTGGAAGATACATTGGTAAGACATTGTAGATGAGAAGTGCAATATGGCTGAAGGAAATAGGGCATCTGTTAGTAACATAAAAGTACAGCCTTAAGGGGTAAGCAGTCACAGTAATTGGGACTAGGGACCTTGCAGTCTACGTTTACGTTCCCATTTCCTTTCCATATTTGGATATACTGCAGAGTATTCCCAAGTAGCAGCATTGTTCCTTTCTCTACACTAAGTCTGAAATCAGTTTTGTACTGAACAAATTAATATCTTTCTTAACCAGAATTTAAAAGATGAATGGACGTTAAAAGCACCTGAACTGCAGAAAATGAATAGCAGAGGAACAGTGCTGTGTAATCTAATTACTGCTGTGACTTCTCCTGCCAAACTGAGAGCAGTTGCAAAATCAGGTATGCATTTGTATAATCAGGTAAGCCTAACATTTCAGGAGTTCTTAAAACCTTTAAGACAGAAATTAAAATATTTTGCCCTTGTGTTAGCTTTCTGAATATTATGGCTTGTGAGAAGTCAGTTAGCCATGTTCTGACCATCATTTGCTGTGACTATCATTTAAACTAACAACTGTAGTAATTCAGTACACATTTGGATTGCTTTACACTGTTAAAATAGCATAAATGCACTTCGATGTAAATGATTAATAGGTCCTAAAGCTGTTACTTCAGTACTTAATCCCCAGATAATGAACAAAATGAACAGTATCACAGTTGCCTTCACCTCATCCCAGAAAAGTTCTGATAATGAGAAACTGACTTACTCTGATTGTTGTTCAGTGCTTCACATATCCACCAAGTCTGCAAGTAGGACAAATACAAACCCTTCTTTTGCAAACGCTGATGTACCTGCACACCTTTGCTGCCACAGAGAGACCTCTTTCATGGCCACAAGGTTATTCTGTGTGATGCCAAACAAACACATAAAGGTTTGCAGAGTCACAGAGTTTTTGTTAGAAGGGTGATAAGGACATGTTTTATCTAAAAAGTGAGCCTAGGCAAACATTATCATCCCAATATGATAGGATAATTAATGCTAGTCAATATTTTAGTTGAAACGAGCACAGAAGGGAATCAGCTCTGTATCCCAGCATGACTTTCTTGGGCGAAAATCTGTTTCCAGTCTGGAGCTTCAGCTAAATCCTTTTTATCTATTTCCATGATTTTCTGCACGCTAGTGTTTAAACATAGATTTGTTTTACAGAAGCCAGTAATTCTGCTAAGTATCATTCAAGCCATAGTTCAAGGCATGTGGTATCAAGTGTGTTTTAATGGCCATAAGCACATCAGTCAGTTCTTGAATTTATTTCCAGAACTAGTCAGTTCAGGTGTGTTGCCTTTGAGCGATCATCTGCAAAGGACTGGGAGGATGGGGACTGCCAGAAGATACCTATTTGGCAAGAGTAGAGCAGCTCCTTCTAGTTTCATTCTTGTTTGAATTTTAAATAAAAATCTTTCAAAGAACATTTTGGAACCTTGTATGGGATATTTGGGCTCCTTTCTCTGCCCCTTTCTCTACCTCTGTGCATCCAAATGCATAGAAAAATAATGAAATAACTAGCATATAGGAGCAGCTGTAATCCTCCAGACTAGAGTATTTGCCCTCCTAGACAAGAGCTGTACTGTGTATCACTTAATCACAATTATAAATACTGGAGTCCAGCTAATAGACCATGAAGATTTACAAGGCTCTGGCTGGGGCCTGTGATTTCTCTTATCTGGTTTATTTTCTGTTGCCATTCTCCAGCTGCCACTAATGTGGTCCTCACTGTCCAGCTGGTACTGTGGTGTGGATGCATAGCCTTTTCCAAGGCAACCGTTAATCTTCCTCTGTTAATTGCTCATCTGGGAATACATATGTGCAGGAGAGCGGGAAGTAATTCTCCTCGGAGTTCTCTGTAGCTTGACCGTGTGCCCCAGCTCCGTGGTCTGACGGTGTTTTACAAAGCCCATGTAGCCCTGGTTCCAGAGGCTTTGAAATGATGTTTAATTAGTAGGGCTGCCTGGGAGAGCGGCTGCCTCCGAGGGATGGTAAGGACTCAACATTGCAATCCCTGTCATGGGGCATGGGCTCAACATGGCAAGATAGGGAGGGATTTGTCTGGTTGGTACCAAGAGCTTTTGTGCGGAGGTAAGGTGCTACTTAATCGTAGAATCATTTAGGTTGGAAAAGACCCTTAAGATCATTGAGTGCAACTGATGACTGAGTCTCAGCATTTGCCAGCTATCCCTCTTCCAGGCCCTATCCAGGCATGGCTGGGTAAAACCATGTTCTCAGTAGGCAGTAGGGAACAGGTCCCCCTTTTTGGGGAGAGGAAGGAAGTGATGTTAACCATTTGGATGTGAGTAGGCCTCACAGCTGGGCATAGACCTTTGTCCACTCTAGTCATTTATTTAGCATAGTATTGTGAGCGGTAGGACTGCTTATACATCATGCCGGTGTGCGTCCGTGTGCGCGCCTGCTCGCTGTGCATGTGCGGTACCACTTATGGCACTAGCTGGCTGGAGCGGCTTAAAACATAATCCAACCTTAAAATATATGAAACAATTTAAATAAAATATTTGCTATCACAAGGTTAGCCTTTGGATACTTCTTTAATGTTATAATGAGAGCTGTGTATCACGTTGTTTTGAAGAGGAAATGCAGTGCTGGGTTTTTGGTGGGAAAAGGCCCAAATAAGCATGGGACTTGGTCTCCCTTGATCCGCAGGTGGCACAGTGTTAAATGGTGAAGGAGGAGCTCCAGGAACTCATGATTTCCTGAAAAACAAAGGTCAGTAAAAATTTCAGGATGTGATAAAAAAAAAAGCACTTGCCAGTTACTGTTAAATATGTAAGTATTTTTAAAATTTTTTATATAAATCTGCTTGTAGCAGTCACTACTAGACTGAAATTTCACATCACCATCAACTGGGTGACTATTGACTAGGACATGATACTAAATTTAATTGTGAAAATGCCTACCTTCAGTATTTTCTTTGAAGATAGATCAAATCTGGCTATGTTTTCTGAATCAGTATCTACTTCTATAAATGTATCCAGGGATAGCTATTTTAATATAATGCATGGCTTTTGAGAAAGTTCTAACACCTGTGTATGTGGTTTGAAACTCTTTAACACTCACCAGCTTTCACAACACGCACATACACAAACATACACATACAAAGACACCCATTTTACATACGTTTGTATCACTGTATGTCACCACCTCCTTTACAGAAACAAAGGAACTGAAATAGGCACTTTATGTGTGCTTATGGATAGCCACTTACCACGTCCAGAGTCTGCAGTGGCCGTTGTCCTGAACTATGGTCTACTTAACACACATTCTGCCCGCTGTGCTCTCTCGGTGATAAAATACATTTATAATGGCGCATGATTGTGAGCGAAATATTATTGCAGTAATGTTAGACTGTCATATGAGTAACTGAACTGTAGTCCAGTATGTTGAACTTTTTGGCACTTGCTTAAGATATTAAAATAATGGGTAGACAGATTGTAAGGTATTTGTGTACCTACGTGTATTATAGTAATGACTCCTGTGACATGAGTAGCTCTTGCAAATATGAACTTACATTAGGTCATTCGGATGTAGTGTTACCACATTTAGAGTGAACTAGAAACAACTGAACATGTTCAGCAACTTCTTATTTGGGGGACTATTAGCTATTGTAATTCAGATTACTGTTTAGAAGTTCTTGAAGTCTCAGCATTGTTTGAAGGGCTTGTAACCTCTAATGTTTGTGCATCTCTCCTTTTACAGAACTGACAACTGTTCAACAAGCTATGTCTGATGTGAATCACAGCTACGAAGATTTGGGAGTTTTGTTGAAGGAAAAGATTTCAGAACTGGAAAGTATGCTTTCAAAAATGCAGAATATTCAGGAAGAATCGACCTCAATGATGCAGTGGTTGCAAAAAATGGACAAAACTGCATCAGACTGGGAAGCTGCTCCAACTGATAGTGAAGCTGTTAAAGCCCAAGTTGAGCAACATAAGGTACTTTGTGCCTTCAAAAAACCCCTTTTTCTTGCAGTTACTGGGCAAATTCTATTTGAACAACCAGTATCTCAGCCTAGCTTAATGTTGCAGAGGGTGTCTGAATGATCCTAGTAAGCGTGCCAGGCAGGCTTAGAGCAAATCTCATAAACCGTGTCAGTGGAGTAAAAGGAGCACTGTGTCAGAGAGAAGGAGTTGTGCAGGTCAGAAAATAATTTTGGTGGCCAGTTTAAATAGGTGAGGCTATATTGATTGTGCAATAAACTTTTTTTATCTCCTTAGGGGTTTAGAGATATATACTGGATTGCTTGTAAGATCTGAAGGGCTATATCTATCCAAAAGCTGTTTCTGCAGCTGCTGGTTTCGCTGACGCTCCACAGACCTCCCGGTCTCTGCAGCTGCATTGGCTTATACTTATTCCAAGGCAGTGTTTCTCTTCAGCAGCCACGTCATGCTTGTTAAATTATATAGCTGCACAGCAGTCTCCTCCCCCCTTTTAAACTGATAGGAGAAAACCACTGAATCAGCAGTAAGCTTCTGTCCTGTTTCAGCATTGGAGATGTATGCTTCTCTAGCAATGAAGGACAGTATTTACACATGGGAAGGCTCATCTGTCAAGGGAAATGTGATGGGTAGGGAAAATTCTTTCCTTTCCTGTGACTGTGGGTAAATAAGGACAGAATTTGATTCAACTGAAGTAATTCTTTTATATTTGGTGAGTCACCCTTAAAACCAAACCTGAACAGCTACTAACTTTCCTCAGGCTTGGATAACATTCAGTCCTAAAACTCAGACTACACGTGGAAGAAAGCTAGTTCTGTATTTTTTAACAGAGGATGCGCAAAGCTAACATGGCCATCTTACCCCCAGTGTAGTAATAGAAGAGTATTCACAGCTACATGGAAAACTGAGGGAGTGCTAAGGCAAGAGCCATCCTTCTGATGCCGCTGGATCTTTTACTGAAAGTTCTCAATCAAGCACAGATTTGTTCAGTGTTTATTTTAGTGGGTTTTGGATAATAAAAATGTGGTTCCACAGGGCAAGCTTGGTTACTCAAGAATATTCATTTAAGAGCCCTGTGCCAGGCATAAGGACTGTTCACGTCTGTCTGTAAGAACAGCATGAATTAGGAATTGCTGGGTCATCTCCGTCTCCTGCTAGGTCTACACTTCAAGCCACGGTGCTCTTTAAACTATAGTTCTAGATGATCTACAAGAAACAGTCCATCTGTGATAGCAGGACTGCCACTGAGGTAAATGAGGCTACACCGCACTCCTCTCTGTTGGTGCTAACTGGGTTATTTCTGCTGTGAACTGTACTGTGCGTTAGTCACTTTCCCTTCTGCACAAGAACAGATTCCAAGTGTCTGTGTATATGATGGGACCTAGAGGATCTTATTTATCTGGATTCTTCTAGTTCTGTCACTTGTTCAACTGAAGCAATTACTATTATTATTAATATAGTTTAAATCTGTCAGGTTATCTCTTTCAAAAAAATTGACCAGCAACGTGTGCTGTTTTAAAGTGTTTTGAGATTCATAGCAGAAAAGTAGTATACAAGTGGTAGATACTTATTGTTTATCTTCATGCTTGGCATCTCAGTATTATGGACTTCAGACTTACACTTTACTGTTCTTCTTAGTCTCTTATTTATTTATCACTTGAATTTGCAGCTTTTTGAAACTGAATTAAAGCAAAGTGCGAATAAAGTGCAGGAACTGAAGGACAAAGTGACAGAGCTGTTGGAAAAGAACCCCGATTCTCCTGAGGCACCCAAATGGAGACAAATGTTGGATAAAATAGGTACTTCAGTAAAGCTGTATTATAGCTCAGATTGATTTGGAACTTGTTTCATTACGAGCTTTTTAAATGTATTAGAAATCACTAGTATTTTTTGTATTTTGCTTCCTCCTACCCCTTAGATTCTGTGGAAATAGCTCCCCTTACGAGAGCGTAGATCTGGGGTGATTTCCACTGATGACCATGGGCTTTGAATTTGTATCAGTGCAATTGAGAAAGGCTGCAGGTTGACTCCTTGTTTGAGAGAGCTTTATCTTTTTCAAAGTGTGTGGCTAAAACTTGACTGGTCGGTTATTGCTCCAGATACATGTATTTTTCTTCTTACAAAATAGAACATATTAACTTAATTCTAATTTAATGGAAAGAACAGTTTGAGTTGTTGGTAATGCTTTTCTGCATGCTTTTTTCCTGTACGCTAGTGCCTTTTGTCATTGGTTTTGGTGGCTTTTTGTCATTTTCTAAAACTGATTCCATAAATTTTGCCAAAAAAAAATACTGGAAATTGTTTGGACAGTGGATTTTGAGATACTGCAATGCATAATTTTCATGAGCTTTTAAAAATTCTTCTTAGGTTTGCCACATTTTAAGTAAATCATAGTTCCGTCTTGTTTCATACTGACAGGCATTTCTATAGCTACACCAATAATAGATTTAAAGCTGAGATTTTTTCTGATCTGTCTTGTTTGTAAGTGAAACTGAAAAGTAGCAGAACTTGAGTAGTGTTGAAAGAGAATTAATACAGAATGAGCAGAGGTCAAAGACAGTGAAGTGGCAAAAGAAACTGAAAAAACACAGATGAAATTCAGGGACAAGGAGAGTTAGCCAAATATCAGAGCTGACTGAGAAAGCACTGTCAGTGAGGGAAGGGGGACATTACAAGACAGTAAGACTCAATGGCTGCTGTGGAAGCCACTTTCTACAAGTGTAGGAGACCATAGCTTGGCCGAGTTGCGAACCTAAGCTCACACAGCACTTTTGAAATAGCTGCGTAGAGCAGTATTCTCATGGCCTGCCATTAGGTACCTGGTTTAGATGTTTAAATGAGGCTGTTAATCTCTCCACAGGCTCCTAATACAGACAATTGAAAGAGGTGTGCTCCTTCAGAGTGCTCTTCAGAGTAGAAGACTAAGTTAGGGTTTCTGCTCACCCTTGGAAAAGTGTCTTGCTTTTTACTGAATAAGCGGGAAGATTTCTATCTATGCCTCTCTAAATCAGGCATCTAAGTTACAACTGAGTACAGCCCTCTGGCTTTTGTGTCATTTGAGATCGAAGCCTAAATTTGGTGGTATTTCACTTAGTAATATTCTAATCCAATTTTATAACATGTTGTATATTCATTGGTCTAAAAATTCCACACGTGGCTGTGCTAAACTGCAGACATTCATCCAAGTGTATATGAATCTGACTGTTAAAAGATATATTTGCCGAGTCACTGCAATAAGGCATCTGGAGTTAATCAGCAAGAAGCCTTATTAGAGAGCTCTGTTTATGTTTCATATAGAGTCTGCTGTCTGACAGCCCATCTGCTAGAACATGCATGCAATATGTTAACATTATCATTGTTAGATTCCAAATGGAAATACCTCAGTCAAGTTACATCTGAAAGACAACAAAAACTGGAGGAATCTTCGAATTACGTGACGCAGTTCAATACAACAGAAGCTCAGTTAAAGCACTGGCTTGTAGAAAAAGAGCTAATGGTCAGCGTGCTGGGACCGCTCTCAATTGATCCTAATATGCTGAATACACAAAAGCAGCAGGTTCAGGTGAGTCCTGCCAACATGCATTGTTGATTTAAGGTTCTTCTGCTTTTTTGCTATTAGCAAAGTACTATTTTGCATTTAGATAGAGTACAGCACAGTTAGTTTGAGCTATTACATTTGTTTATAGGCAAATGTCAGCTGAAGTCATACTCGACTACAGTAATTAAAAGAGAAAAATTATTACAAGAGTGAAGAGAGAACAGCTAAAGGAAAAAAATGTTGAGAAGATACTGAACCTCTGATACATTTTTGTGTTTTGACTATACTGTGGTTTCTCCATAGTCGAAAGAAAATGTTCCTTTGAAGTTTTATTGATTTGAATGTGTGTGTGACATTTTATGGTCAGTTCTCATATACAGTCTATACTGTAGAACTAGCTTTTTGAAATTTTATCCAGTTGACTGTGCCAGTAGCTAATAAAATTATGGAGGCAAATGAAGTGCAGTATTGTGACTAGATAATGGGGCCAAGAGTGTGAAAGACTAGAAAATATATGATGAAAAAGTGGAGTGGTTTACTTACAGAAATACAGAAAACTGCAGACAAAAGAAACAAAAGTTAAATCAGACAAAATTGCAGAAATTTTAATTTTTTACATTTCTGTTGCTGCCAGTTATTTTAAACTGTGATGAGAAATAACATTTTTATTTTGCAAAAATATTATTGAAGCTGTCATATCAACATTGATTAAAATGAAGTGTTTAAAACATGAACTATGTTCTAATATTATGTGAAAATTTCTTAATACTGTTTGTAAGTGCTTCAGAAATCTAGACAGCTGACATAAGACTATAATGTATCGCTTAATAGTCCGTAAAAGTTAAACCTAATTGACTTTAAAAGAGAGGGTTTGGAATGTTCTGTAAATTAAAACCATGATATTTGTTCCTTTTGCTGCAAGCTCTATGACTTACTATAAAAAAAAAAAACACAAAAAACTGGGAACCAGTGATGTAAACTTAAAGTACACATTCAGTCATTTTGGGAATTATCCAAATATTCTCTGTGCTATAATAATACATCGCAATATTATGTCAGAATACAGCTTCTTTGAAGTTCTAAAGACAAATATTGAAACTGTTGACACTTCTGGAAACTAAACAGCAATTATTTTACTTGGTATGGTTACTTAATTACTGTAGTATTAGCAGAATTCATTGTTTACTTGTATCTGCTGATTGAATTTGTATTAGATGATGTGTAAATTAATCCCATTTTTCCTGGTTCTTTGATGTAAACGCTTGGAAACAACACAGTTTATGTGTAGAAGATGCAATTATTTCTCTGGCTTTTAAACTCTGAGATTGATTACTCAATAAGAGAGCTTAGCTACAACAAATTCTACAAGAGTTTTGTCAGAAGCACCTTGCTGCTTTTTTTCATGAGGTAAATGCTTTTTAAATTTTTCTTTCTTCCCAGATTCTGCTCAAAGAGTTTGACACCAGAAAGCCACAATACGAGCAGTTAACTCTGGCTGCTGAAGCAATTCTGAAGAGACCTGGTGAACATCCACCCTCCCATGAAATTGTAAAAGAGCAACTGGCAGCTGTGGCACAAAAATGGGACAGCCTAACTGGTCAACTGAGGAACAGATGTGACCGAATTGACCAAGCCATTGTGAAAAGCACGGAGTACCAAAGTCTACTCCGAAGTCTGTCTGATGAGCTAAGTGCCTTGGATAGCAAACTAAGCAGCAGCCTGGCTGTGAGTACACAACCTGACGCTGTGAAACAACAACTGGAAATTGCTAGAGAAATGAAGGAGGAAATAGAACAGGAAGTGAAGAATATAAATGCAGCTCAAGCTCTTTGTGAAGAGCTGTCAGCGCTGGTTGGAGAAGAGTATTTGAAAGCAGAACTCACAAGACAGTTAGATGGCATCTTAAAATCGTTTAAGGATATTGAGCAAAAATCAGGTTAGTATTTATTTAAATAAAAATAGTAACTAAGGCATAAAGTAAAGCATCACAGTCTCATTTGTCTTTATAGAGAAGGTGAGTGAGCTGAGCCTAATGCCAGCTCTCTATCCAGTCCAACCGCCAAACAGTTGTACCTAAGAATTTAGGAGAGTTCCCTTACTGTGATAAGGTAAAAACAATACTTGGGATCTCTAGTGACACAGTTTGGGAGAAAATTTGAAGCACACTAGCAGGGCTACTTTTCTCACCTCCTCCTTCAGGTGCATCTTCACTGAATTAGAATACCAGAAGAGGATGCTGTTCATTAAGCTACCTAACTGCATAGGTGCAGAGTGTAAACCCAAACTGCAATTTTTAGGCAAGCAGCAGTTAATGGCTTGGTGAAACACGGCGGTAATTGTATAAAACTGCCTGTAACAGAAGGGGGCTGGTAGTCTGCAGCATTCTCTTACCCTGTGTACAACAGAACTGAGCAAGTAATACACTGCAAGTAATATCATACTTTGTTCTCCCTAACAGCCTCAGTTTTAGCTTTTTAATTTCCTCTCGTCACGAGGAACTTCAAAGGATCTCCCGACGAACACATATTGCCTGCAGGCCATGAGTTAGACAATACCAGGCTAGATTACTTAATATTCCCTGTGATTACACTTCATAATACCATGAAACACAACTGTGTTTTTTACTTCCGAAATCTGCCTGAATGGGATTCGTGTAGACACAGGTTGGCGAAGCTCACCTTGTTTGATTCATATCCAAATGCCTTCACTGCTCTGCTGTGGTACAGGCACAAGTCTGTCCCTTGCAAGAAAGCTGGTTGACTTGGTTGTCTTCCAGTCAAACACCACATACTAAGGACCATCTTCCCTTTCATTAATCATCATTCATAACAGAATCAATATTAATTATTTTTTCTTCACTGAATACTAGCAGATCCTGATAATGAACCTCTGTGCTGTCTTCTCTTCTGTAGATAACCATGTTCAGCAGCTTCAGTCGGCGTATGCCGCTTCTCATCAGTTCCAGCAAATGTCTAAGGACTTTCAGGCTTGGCTAGGCAAAAAGAAAGAAGAGCTGAGCCAAGCTCGTCCTGTATCAGCCAAACTTGATGTCTTGCAATCACTAATTGAAGAACAGAAAGATTTTAAGACGACCATGACTGATCAGATTAGTTCATATGAAAGAATTGTTGCAGAAGGAGAAAGTATCTTACAGAAGACTCAAGGAGCTGACAAAGCAGCATTACAATCCCAGATTGCCACACTCAGAAGTAACTGGGATGAAATGAATAAGCAAGTAAAAGAAAGGCACGAAAAATTAACAGATTGTCTGGAGAAAGCCCTCAAATACAAACAGCATGTAGAAAATCTGCAGCCATGGATAGAGACATGCCAAAGCAACCTGTGTGAATTAAAAGTTGGCATAAATCCTGTTGAAATAGAGAATTCTATTGTTCAGGTGAGGGCCTGGCAGAAGGACCTGGATAAACACCATGGGCTGGTGGAGCTATTAAATAATACTGCTGAAAGTTTGCTCAGTGCAAGTCAAACAGATAAAGAAATTGTTCAAGAAGAAACTAAGGTGCTGAATCAGAAAGTGAATGTGGTCACCGAACAATTACATAAGAAGAGAGAGTGCTTGGAAAATATGGCACAAAGGCTGAAAGAATTCCAGGAATCATCGAGGGAAACTGAAAAACAGCTTAAAAGTGCCAAAGAGCATCTGGAAGCTCACAGCGCGCTTGGACCTCAGTCATTCAGTAACAAACACCTGACGATGATGCAGGCCCAGCAGAAAGCCTTACAGGCTCTAAAGCCTCATGTTGATTTAGCAAAAAAGCTTGCCCAAGACCTTGTGGTAGAAGCTTCTGATTCAGCAGGTGTTTCTGACCTTTTGCTCCAAGCCGAATCTTTGGAGCGAGAATACACTGCGGTGAACCAGCACGTTGAAGATAGGTGCTCGTTCTTAGAGACAAAACTTCAGGGAATCGGCCATTTCCAAAACAGCATCCGAGAGATGTTCTCTCAGTTTGCAGAGTTTGATGATGAACTTGATAGCATGGCTCCAGTGGGGAGAGATCTCGAGGTACTGCAGTCACAGAGAGAGGACATAAAATGTTTCTTGAAAAAGCTGGAGGATCTTATAATGAATAATGAAAATGCTAATAAAAACTGTAAGATGATGCTAGCCGCGGATGCTGAAGCCTCTCCTGATCTTGTTGGTATAAAAAGAGACCTGGAAGCTTTAAATAAACAGTGCAACAAGCTACTAGACAGAGCAAAAGCCAGGGAAGATCAAGTGGAGGGTACTATCAGCCGTGTTGAGGAGTTTTACAGTAAGCTAAAAGAATTTTCCAGCCTGCTTGGGAGAGCCGAAGAACATGAAGAGTCACAAGGTCCTGTTGGAATGGAAACAGAGACTATTAATCAGCAGCTGAATACATTCAAGGTAGGAAGATTTCTTTCTTATTAAAGTATTTTATCTCACTGCAATTTTACTAAATATCACTGTGAAAGGCCTTGGTTTAGTACAGAACTTGGACAAGTCTTGTTTCACAGCAGTCAGTTCTACCTATATGCTTTGTACCTGTTTTGAATGGGGTACCTTCCTGTGCTCCAGAGAAGCTTTCCTTTGCTACAGCTTGGCAACCACAACTAACTTTGTGTCCCAATTCAAAGTTCCTGCACCTCCGTTCCCTCTTGACTATCTTGTTTCCTTACACGATCTGTCTGTTCTGGTTTTGAGATCTGCGTATTGAACTATTGAACAATTCTGATGTCTGTGTATTACACAAACTTTCTTCCACGCTGTGGTGAGTGACTCCAGTGTTCACATACCAGCCCATACTTGCTTTGTTCATCTGAGTAGTTTAGGTTTTTTCAAATTGGTATAGGCTTCAGCACATGTAGGTTTAAGACCTTAACCTTTGGCCATTTTCTGTTCTGATACGCCAGCCAGTTTTACCTCACTGAGTCCCACTCTTACCTAGAAACATCCTAGTAAGAAGAAATATGGTCAAATAAGGCCCCTTTTACATTGGGACTTGAACATCCTTATCCAAAATGCACTTTGGAGCTTCTGTGCATAGCTTTTCTAATATGCCAGTTAGAAATCCTTGTCCAGCTCAGAAAAATGTGTTGCAGTGATAGAGGATGTTAATTATACTTTGGTGCTGAAACGAAGCACGGATATTTGCTTGTTTTGGGTTACAATAAATGAATTTCCAGTGCTCGCTGGAAAGATTTATAAATCCCACAGATGTAAGCAGTGTTCAGAAAAGATCGTAAGTCTCCTAATGGCTATATAGTAGCACTGAATATTCTGTGCTTCTTTGGTTTCATTTCAGTCTAATATTGATTCAAATATTTGTATGACTTCTACATTAGTTCACACTTAATCATAAAAACAAACCTTCACAACAGGATTTGATAAACCATGCTGTTAAAAAGACGACCTTGGAAAAAAGTCATTACATAGTTGGCCCAATAGAGGGTGCATTTCGCTCGTTCAAACTAAAGCGTATTAGACAGGAAAACTAAAACTGAAAACTTTAATGTGGGAATTTCAGATGCAAGTTGCTGTGAGTTTTGATGGCCTTTCAAAATGCATAAATAGACAAAAATCTTGAACAAATAGTTACATTATGAGGAGATTCCATTAGATTAGGGGGATTAAAATTGTATGCCAGTGTGTCCTAACAAGCCTATCTCAATGTAAAAGAGAAACAAATGGCTTTTCTTTGTATATGGTCAGTAAAACACTTTGGCTATCAGGAAATAGCAAAAGCTCTGACTTATGCTGACTGTACAGGATTTCAGTTGTAACCAATTTGTCATCTCTGATTTTACCGCGTTTCTTGCATTTTCTTGCATTAGGTGCAGCTTCAGGCCTTTGTTATTATATATCTCTATTTTTTTTGGCTACAAAACCCAATGCTTTTAGGGGGAAGCAGCCTGATGAGCGGACAGTAAAAGAATCCCATTCCCTGTGTGTTGTCTCACTGTTGTACTTCATCAGGGCATTGGACAAGACACAGCAGTTGTACAATTCAGGAGTGAGAGGCTTCTCTGGTCTGTGCAGACCTGTGGGGCGATAAGTGTCCGAAGTGCTTGCACAGTAAAAAGACCAAAAAACCTGGAGAGGCTTAAAGGAGAACAATGATAGCAGCATATTTATATCCAGACTTCTACTCCAGGATTGTATTTATATTAGATGTAATTATAAACTTAGAAATGTGTTTTGCTCGAAGCAGCTATTTTAGGCCATGCTTTTGCTTGTGAGTGAAAACACAACACCATTAAACAGGAGGTGAACAATGATGAAAAGGTGAAGGGGTTGTTTAAATAAGTGAAGAGCAAAGGCAGGAGTAAAGAAGCAGAGTGGGGAGCCTTTGGAGAAAGGAAATAGGAAGACAAGAATGGGAAATTTTACTAAGTGAGAGTGGTGGGTAGCAAAGGGGTACTGATAGCAGGAGGATCAGGGTCAACGATTAGTCACCTAATACCTGGCGTGAGTGCTACTGAGGCGCAGCAAAATTACAGCAGGTAATGTACCTCTTCATACTCTCTGCCTATCCAGAGAGTGATTTTTACCTGAGGCAGCAAGCTGTAGGGAGACTGGCTCCCACAAATCCTGCTCCACTCGCGGTGTATTTGCTCTCATGTTTGTGCACGTACGCAAACACACACAACCTGAAAATGTGGCTGTGGCCGCAAAACCACAGTCTAGCTCCTTATGGCTTAAGCTTCTGCGGTCAAGTACAGTCAACTTCTATTCCTCCAGAGTAAAGCAAGAGAGTTGCTCTTTGGTAGAGAGATTTATTCACATGAAATCTTCAGTCTCTTCAGGGAAGATCTCGTGTAATGGGCCAGAGGTGTTTTTTGTGGTTTGACCAATTTTTATGTACAAAGAGTTAGAGCTTTGTGCGTCTTCTTGGCATGACATTAAAATGTGTAGTTATTTGAAAAAAATAAACAGGCTTTGATTTGTATTTATGTATATATAAGATATATATATACATACTTGTTTTATTTATATTCCTTCTTTGTAATCTACTTATTCAAGTCAGTATAGAGTGTTAAATTGAAAGCACTTACTGTCAGTGTGAAACTGTATTTATTTACAATGCAGATATAAAATTTGCTTTCTGTAAATGAAAATCTCCAATGGAGTTCATTTGAAATTAGAAGCATGACCCTTACTTCACAAAGTACTCTGGGAGGAGTATAATCAAGTGAAGAATTTGTCTCAATTAATATAAAAGACACAAAATTGATTACTAATTAACTCAGTTTTGTTAGACATTTTTTTCCCCAAAGTCTGTATGCACTGCATAGATTGGTACTAAAAGGAAATTCCAGTAAATTAGGTCTGTTGGCTGAGTCTGCCACCATTCTTCAAAAGCAAAACACAGATGGGCAGAACCAAGTGCCCTGAGTTTGTGTAGTCACACAGTGTTAGGAAGTTTGCGGTAGGAGCAGTTATTTGCAGCTAGTTTCTCTCTGAAATAGAGAAAGAAAAAACCCAAAAAGTTGAATTATTTTACTTCTTGAAACCTTTGCACAATTCTTTGTACTACCATTAAAAGGCATTTTTCTTACTAAAACCAACATGGCACCATTACAGCTTTCATCAGTGCATGGTTCATTTGATTTTTGCTTTTATTTTTGGAACAAAAGTAGATGTAGTTGTTAGAGGTTGCCTTCTAATTGGACTTCATGGGAATTTTTATCTAGCCTGAGTATTCCTGCCAATGAGCTTGAACTAAGATTTTAATTGGCTTATGTTAGTTGTGTAGAGGGTGTCTGTCCTCTGATTTTCACAAAGAATAATCAGAGGATTCTCTTTATGCTCAATAAGAAACTAAAAGTGTTGCATTTCCCATGCACTGGTTTACTAACCCTGGAATTAAATACTGACCTTCCTTGGGGGTTTACTAGAGTTAGGGTCTGTGTTGAAAAGCAAAGGTAAAATAAGCAACTGTTCAAACTTTTTTTTTAAGTACTGCATTAGAAAGTGACTGATGTGTCATACATAAGTCTTCGGTAGGTAGGGTGAAAAATGGTAAAATATTTTTTAAATGGTAATAAAATCGTTTTGCTGTTGAACAAATACAAACCAATTTCAGTTATATACTTGGTCTATAAAATGGTGCAGCACTCTGAATTCAGGAAGGGGGTGCTTTGGGTGAGAATAACCACAGGTGAAAGGACTTCAAAAACGTTTTTCTCATCTTTACCATTATAGTATATATTCTCAACTAGAGAATCCAGAGGTAAGTATCTATTTGGCATATTTTTAATACGTTGGGCGTATTGAAGGAGGAGGAAGAGAGAATTTGTCTCGTAGGACTTCAG
Organism: Chionis minor; assembly: GCA_013398295.1. Taxonomy (NCBI): domain Eukaryota; kingdom Metazoa; phylum Chordata; class Aves; order Charadriiformes; family Chionidae; genus Chionis; species Chionis minor. The sequence continues at coordinate 1,074,997 of VZSF01002465.1, forward strand.
TATTTTGATACGTAGCTGACTGTATATCAGGTAAATCAATAAACAAGAAGTGTGGTGCGTTTGTATTTCTTGCACAGGGTGCATCCTGCTCGCTGCTTAACGCGGAAAGCTCCGGCTGATTGCAGCTAATGCCCTGTGTTAAGTTTTAGCACTAATTGCCATATGCTGTCCTTAAGCTGGGGTCTGAGTTGCCAGTGTAACTGCTGGCCGCTGCGCAGGTCACTGGTTCGTAGGGGTATGGTTTCTACTGGAGCAGAGCAGCTTGGCTGTGATGGCTTCTCTACGGCCGGCGAGTTACCCAGGAGTCTCCCAGCCCCTTCACCTACAGGAATGACGAGCTAGAAGCGTAGGTGCAAAGTGTTGAGCCGTATTTAAAAGGTTCACATGTCCCAGACCTGAATCTTTGTCCTGTTCGGCTGTTTTTGTGCCGCTCTGAGCCTCATTGAAGAAAGTCTTCCAACTATAGATACTTTTTCTGGCAGTTTGATGTTTGTTTCGGTGGGAGCGGGGCAGCTCTGTGCTGCCGTGTTCCTGGGGCAGCAGTGGCCCCGTCGGACATCGCCACCCCCGGCTGTGGCCTCGGAGCCGGGAGCCGGGCCGAGGGGAGGCAGAAGGGGCCGGAGCGTGTGTGCCTGTTCCCAGACCCCAGCGCTAGAGCCGACCTTGGGCTGCCCTTTTAAAACAAGGCACAGATGAACTTCCGCCTGGAAGCGCCCATTTAAGCGACGGCTTTACCAGTCGGGGGCGCGGGGGGACGCTGGTTGAGAGCCACGAGCGCGTTCCCCTGGCCGCTGGCGCGGGGCCGCCTCGCCGCGCCCTGCCCGCCTTCTCGCTGGGGGCACTGCCGCCCCGCCGGCGGCCTCCCAAGGCCGCCGGCCATAACCGGCGGGCTGGGGCGGGCCTGATGTCACCGCCGGGCGGGCGGCGAGGCCTCCCGGCGCGGCACGGCCCGGCCCCCCCCCCCCCCCCNCAGGAGGAGGCAGCGGCGAAGGCGCGGGGGCCTGAGGAGATGAGGAGGAGGCGGGGGCAGCCCCGGAGCGGCGCCGCGGGAGCGGGCGGGCCGGCAGCAGATGTTGCCTGAGGAGCGAAACGGGGCGTTTCTTGGAGCTCGGCGCGGGGCGAGGCGGGGAGCGGGGCGGCTCCGCCGGGCGGTGCGCGCCGGGGCTAGCTGAGGAGGAGGGGGGATTCCCTCCCTCCTGCCCTCCCTCGCTGCCTTCTTCGCAGCTGCGCTTCGGGGATGAGGAGGAAGGAGCGAGGGCAGCCCCACTAGCCGCTGCCTGGAGCCGGGACCCGGCGAGTGTAAACCTGCCGTGCCTTCGCGGGGGGACGCGCCGGGCTCGCTCTGCGCCGCCGCTGCCTTCAGCTGCTCCAGGATGGGCTCGGGAGAACCGGGATAAACCCGGCTGGCTGCTGGAAGGACGCGTGTGCTTGGCTGCTAGAAAGCGATGTTTTCCTGGGGAACTTGCGGAGGCACCGCGGACAAGGCTGGTACAAGAGGAGGATAAGCTGCCTTTCGGATCAAGGTTATTTATAGTTACTGCCAAAAAAGTAAAGGGCTGGTTTATTATTCTTACCGTTCTGGATTTAACTTATTTCTCCCCCCACCCCCCCCCACCTCCAAGATTTTCTCCGTGCCTTGGTCTGAACCGTACACAGCCACTGTGGATTCGTGTCTTTTTAAGCTGCCGCACCATGTTTTATTTATAAAGGAGATGGGACTCTGCAAACCGGTTAAATGGATTACAGTTAAGCCGTCACCTAGGGAAGATAACGTGCTGCCTGCCTTCCGCAAGGCGTGTTCCTTTGGGGCGCTCAGTCGGGAGACCTCCGAGACAGATTCTGACATGGAAAAATAAATGAAGCCTGCCATAGCGCCTTGGAAATACTCGAGCCACTTCTGGGTTTTGCTGTACTTCGGTTTTCTGTGACATCGGAAGATTTCTGTTACTTTTCTTACTGAAGCACTTTATATTTTAGAGGGGGAGGGGAACCTCACATCCAGGTAAAGTTGCATTGAAGCTGGTGCACTGATTATGAATGACCTCAGCCACTTCCTAAGTTATGATGTACGTTTTGTATCTATGCATCTTACACTAAGGGCAAGTTCACTATAATTCTTCAGAGTGCTAGTGTTTTTTAAATGTTTCCCCCGTATCCATGAAAACAGAGGTATAGTGGTGTACTTGTGCAAAGACTTTCAGGATGGGGAAGCCGCTGAGCAGGCCGGACTGTCTACGTCAGAATCCTCCGTGTGTTGGCAAAGGGGAAGAAGATGAAGATCTCAATATTGAGGACTGCTACGTTCCCCAGAGGTCCATCTACGACACCGTGCGGCTGAACGAACAGATCGATTCGGGCTCCAAGGGCAGCCTCTCCTCGAGGCATTTCACAGACCGGACCTTACCCTACAGTCACAGAACACTGGACATCAGCACTTTGTGCTCCAACGGTGCCCTTACTTCTTCCAGTGTTTTTGAGCTCCGAAGCCGCGAAGCTAATAAATTAGATGAAAAAATGATCTTTGATGCTCTCAAACTGAACAGCGATATCATTCGGACCGCTGGATTGCCCAAAGCGAAGTCACACACAGAAAAGAAGGAGCATAGGCGATCGTGGAGAATGTTTGTTCCGCCCAACTTTTCAGATTACACGAATAAAAGTGAATGCTCCTTTAATGAAACTGCTGATATGTCAGATACAGCTCGGTCGGGCAAATGCAAATGGGGTACGAATTCTCTTACCTCCGAAGAGGATGATTCTGGTTTATGCAGCCCTCCAACAGAAAGGGAAGAAAAACAAGATACGCTGTTAGCGGGGGAGCAAGCTCAAACACGAAGTTTATCTTCTGCAGAAGATATTAGTGCAGTAGGTCAGTTCAGACCATATTTCCCAGCAATTTGCAGAGAGCAGCAAACCCCCCTGCTTGCCAGCAGTAGTGTCCCTGTCAGAGAAAGCTGCGGATTGGCTTTGCATGACATTTTACCCCCTGGAAAAGTAAAACAAAGCAATGCAGAGACATGTGGGACCGATCAGGAAGAGATGGGGGGGAAATACTCTCACTTACAAGGTTTCAAAGAGAAAACCCTGTCACATGAAGATCCCCTTCGAAGTGATGGAAGAACTATTTCCCTCGACAAAAATGAAGTGGAAAATGCATGTGAAGTTCACGAAAAAATTAAAACAGGAGTCACAACAGTAGAGGAGAATTATGTGGATGATGCACATCATGATGTAGATGTTTATTATGCAAATATTGCTGTAAATACTAGTGACTTGGATTTAGCAAAATATGAGATTTTATCTGATACAGAGGAATCCAGTATAGCACGTACAGGCTCAAATGAAAGGACACTTTCTGTTCAACAGCTTGAATTAGATAGTACTGTAAACTGTCCAAAAACTATCCCAGGGAGAAGTAAAGGTGATATCTGGACTACTGGCATCCAAGAAACCTTGGATACGGTCTGCAATGGCCTGTTGTCTAACAAGGTAATTTAAAAAAAAAAAAAAAAAGTCTATAGATTTTTGAAATAGTTGTAATGCAACCTGAAAGATACTTGTTTAAAAATTTCTGTAAGTTCTTGTGTCGCAAAAAATGTCATTTTTAATTAATTTGGCAGACACAGTAATCGGTGTCATTTGCATAGCACACACACGTCCAAAATAAGTGAGGTGGTCAGTTCAGAAAATGAATTAGGGGCAAATTCTGTGCGGGATGATTACTTCCAGCTGGGGGAGGGGGGTTATTTATCGCCCAGCTGGTGCCTGTTCCTCGGGACGTGGGGCGCCTTTTCCGTGCCCCCGTGTCGGTGCCCGGTGTTGGCACGGAGCGTGGATACAGGCAGCGCTCCTGACGGGCATCCCCAGCCCGTGCCTTCGGCCCCACCAGCCTCGCTCACCAAGGTAGAAGCCACAATAGCAGATCCTTGTGGTTTCCGAAGCAGGCAGATTAAAGGCTCACCGCCCCGTCTGAAAGCCGACTTGTGCCTTTGCGTGCCAGAAAGCAGTTCTGACGTTATGGTAGTATTTTACAAGCGCAGGATCTTGCAGTGCTTTGCGAGCGCTGGATGAGGTAAGAGTAAGAAGTGAAGCTTTGTAATAAGGAAAGGGTGTTTGTCGGGTCTGTAATTTTTTTCGTCCCACTCTGGTTGAAATCTGAGATACATCAAGCTTTGTTGCTAAGTTGTTCTGGTAAACTTTGGCCTCAGCAATAATTGTAATTTATTTTAAGCGTCTCTCTGCAAAGAATGCATTCGTTTTTAAAGGGCAGATTATGGAGATCAGTCCTCTCTGTGGTAGGACGTTGCTCTCAAAAGATGAGGCTTTATGGCACATAAAAGAAGAATGTGTTATTGATTCTGCGTGGAAATATTATTCTGCCTCCTCCCTACCCTACAGTCAAGAAAAACACAAGCTTTTTTCCTTTTCATGGCAGCAGCCAGCTGGTTGCGCTCTCTCAGTTTTCATGTAACCACAGTCTGATAGTTATCAGGGGATTTTTGTCCCTAGGAACAAAATCCTTCGGCGTGCTTAATTAATTTTGCCCCTCGTGTTTAGCGTCCTTGCTCTAGCTTCTAGATTGACTTGTCAAGCTGGTGGCAGCGTGCTCAGCCACCTGAGGGCTGCTGCTTTAAAAGCAGCCACTTGCCACACGGTGTTTGGTGTAAAAGAGGAGAGTGACTGGTGTATTCCAAGCCATCCCCGCTTTTCAGGATGCTGAGAAAGGTTGCTTTGAATGCACTAAGTGTACACCAAAACTGTTACTGAATGCTGCTATAGAAATAGAAGGATTTAGGGTCAAAAGTTGAGCATTCTTTAGCATTGTTTATTCATTGGTTATTTTTCTCCGGCCTGTGTAATTAATTCAGGGGCTTCAGGCCATTTTCTGATCTCATTGACACTGGTGTCAGGGCAGCCTGATGCAGCTGAATACAAATAGAGATTTACATTGCTGTTGCTAATGGTAATAATCTGGCTCTGAAAAAGCTTAAATACCTGAAAGAGTAAAATAAAGCAAACAGAAAACTGCTCAAACTGCTCTTTGGGTGCGATCAAAACCCTGGCAATTAGCAAGGATAGCCCTCTGAATGAGAACCCATTCTCCAGGGCGTCTGCCGGGATACTGTTTCAGCAGCATCTGTAGTGCCTCCTCCTCGCTTGTTACCATTATATTCTCCTAAAAACTACTTTAAAATACCTCTTCCTTCACCACTTCTTCAACTTAAAACTTTTACTTTTGTCCTAATTTGGAAGGTAATGCCCATGGGCATTATCCTTCCTCTCTTTGTGGGTTTGTGTGTTTGTTTGTTTGAGGACAACTTAACAATCCTGTACCATTTTTTGGTAGATTTTGTAGAAAGTTATTAAACAGATAGATAAGTTTCTCCAGTCTTGATTGCTCTATTAGAAGTTTTGTTGGTGGTGTGTGTTTGGTTTTTGTTGGGTTTTTGGTTTTTTTTTTTTTTCCCGAAACCTTTTCCTCTCTGCCTTTCCTTCTTGTCAAAAACTCCGCATGGAAGTGTACAGCACTTCCCCTCTGTGATGTATTGCATTTGCTCTGTTTAGATTGAGTCTATTCTGTTTAGATTTCATAATTTGTTTTTAGGAAGGTGCTGATGTTCTAGACACCAGTTTTCAGCTAATTTTTTTTTTTGTTGCAGACTCTGATGTAAACACCAGATGTATTTTATGTCAAAAGATAGAATGTTTCATGTGTGTCTTGGATTTCAACTGCAGGTATTCCAGAAAGAAGAAATTGAACCCCTGCAAGTAAAACAACAGGAGGTAAATTGGTTGGGTCAAGGCCTTATTCAAAGTGCTGCTAAAAGTACCAACACAGAAAACCTTGAACATGACCTTGAAGATGTCAACACCCGATGGAAGACTCTTAATAAGAAGGTGATTATTTTGTATACTGTTCTGCTTTTGTTGTGTTCTGCTTTTTGATTATTTGCTTGCTGATGTCTTTCAAAATACAGGAAATTAAATATTTACTAGGAATATGAATTACTTTCCACAATCACTTTGTTGGTAATTCTGAGGATAAGATTTATATCGCTAGTAGCCAGAGGTGTTACTATCATTTATAAGGTTTGTCAAACTTTCTGTAGATCTGTCCTGGATTTTCATTCAGGAAAGACTCCGCTAGGACTATGTGTTCCTTCCTGCTTAAGGAGAGCAGGGAAGTTTGATAACCAAATCAAAGAGGCTGGAGTTGTGACACATCATGGGAAGGGCAGCTATGTCATTTGTAGCCAGCCACTTTCAAGTAGTTCTTCAGTCTTTGTTCACATGTTTTTTTTCACCCTGTTGTATTCGTTCCTGTCCACTGTTGTACCTGCGCAGTGCACAGAGTGGTGATACAGCCCTGCCTTGTGTGACTGGTGGCACGTTTCCTTCATAGCACTTTTAGGATTTTATTGCTTGAGATGTCAGAAGGTGCCACTGCTTTGGAAAACAGGCTCTAGATGTTTTTCTCTGTTTTTGAAGGGTCCTCTTCCAGCAGTAGCTGCTGTTGGAAAATGGAAAGGGTGGGAAGTAGAAAGAGCGCTTGTTTTCCTCCGCTCTGTCTTCCTGAAGGAGGGGTGCAGCAGAACCACAAACACCTGTGGTTCACCTATTTGCCTTCTCCTTTACTATTTCTTCTTCCCTTTGAAGGGATTATTGCCCCTTATTAAGAGTTGCTACTTCTGGTGCCTGGCTCGGTCTTTATAAGGAAAATAAAGATGATCTGAAACACAAACATACTTCATAGTGCTGTAGCTGTATAAAACAGGAGTACCTCTTGTAGGGAGCCACTAGAGCAGTCTTGATTTATTGGGAGTCCACCTCTTCTTTTCGTTGGGTGTCTGTAGCCCCAGAAGATTAATGTTAAATTGTGCCATAGTGCTTTTATGAATAGCTGTGAAAATGAGTGTGTTAGTGACGTTGCCAGGTGTTCTACAGATTTTGGCTATTTATTTCAAAGATATAAAAAGAAAAGGTGAGTACAATCTGATCCTCTACTTCTTTTCAGGTTGCCCAGCGTGCTGCGCAATTGCAGGAAGCCCTCCTTCACTGTGGGAGATTTCAGGATGCCCTTGAATCTCTGCTTAGCTGGCTCATTGATACAGAAGATCTTGTGGCTAATCAGAAACCACCATCTGCTGAATTCAAAGTTGTGAAGGCCCAAATACAAGAACAGAAAGTAAGTGAAATGCGTTAAGAATATCTCTACTTCCACTGGATCAATGAGAATAAATTCCCAGTCTTTGGCAAAGCATAAAATCTGTTTAAGTGTATTATATTACATTGAAGTGTGCTGAGGTGTTTAAAGCAGCCATCTGTTCAATACTCAAGAATCTGTCCAGGGTTGGGAAAAGTGCTCGTCTTCTGGGACATAAGACAAAGAGTGACACTGTGCAGTCTGAGCTCTGGTTAGAATTATTAACACTATCCGGAAAGGCTTTTTAAAAGCCTATTGGAAAAAGAGAAAGCATAAAATCCAGTGTTTGGCCATTTGGAAAGTAGGAAATAAAAACTGGTAAGTTTTTATTGTAATAATGCCAAGGTAATATTGCAGAATATGGGCTTAAATACTTGGGGTTTGAGCCTGACTGTGATTTTATCGTTGTTGGTAATTAGTTGGAATGCTGTTGAGAAACGGCCTGTGCTAATGTAGAGGCACTATCTGTGTTGTCAACTTTGGCAAATTTTCATAATGGTTGTAGAAATATGAATTGTAACGTAGCTTATGAAACATACAGTCCATGCAGCTGGACTGTGTGTCCCACTGCTGCCTGAGATTTCATATAAAGTTATGGTCTATACAGGTGGTTGTGTTGTCATGTCGTCTGCGGAGGCGAAATGCTGATGGTACCAAAGGCAACTAAAGAATGGGGGAAGGGAGGATTTTAGACAGAGGTGTGTCTTATTATTCACAGAGAAGTGAATTTACCGGACTAGATCAGTGAACTCAATTGTATCTCAAACAAGTGATGAGTCAATTATCTAATAGTTTTTATATCTATTTTCCTGTCTCTATATCAGAATTATCTTTGTGTTGCCTTACCTCGACAGGCATGCAGCTTTCTCAGAAATGTTCCTATTAAATGTATCGGATACTCTAAATAGCTTGTTTCCCTGAATGATATCAAATAGAACTTTTTCTGCTATATGTTCACTCTTCAGGCTGCTGTGTGTCTTTTTACCCCATAGAAACCAAGGAGGTTGTTTGGGCTTGGCGAAACTCTGCTGTTCATAGCAAAACAATTGAGAAACTAAAATGAGCATGTAGGGGGCAGGGTGGTGTGTGTCTCTTTTTGATTAATGTTGTTCACACTTTCATCACAATATAGGCATTGCTTTTTCTTTTTTTGCTTTAACAGGTTTTCAAGAAGTCTAGCTGCTCCTGTTTTCATAGTTGTATTATTACAATGTTTCTTAATAACCTGGTGCCTTATTGCTTTCTCTGTAGCTTCTCCAGAGGCTGCTGGATGACCGCAAGCCTACTGTTGAGGTAATCAAGCGTGAAGGGGAGAAAATCGCAGAGTCTGCAGAACCTGCTGATAGAGTGAAAATCTTGAAACAGTTGAGCTTCCTGGATAGTCGATGGGATGCATTGCTCACTAAAGCTGAAACAAGGTATTTGAAATTCTTTTATAGATTTGAAAAATGTAGACATAGCATGTGATAGATGACTAGAAGCAGCGTGTGGAACCCAGTAGTATGAAATCTTGTAAGTACTATCATTCTTGGTTTTACATTACATTAGTGTGTCTTGAGGTTGATAAAATACATCCTCTGATAGATTTTAGTGAGAGAAAAAGTGGAAGAAGTGACTTGAAAAGTGGAGAGAAGTGACTTGAACAGACCAAAAGTTTTTTAAAAAAGTTTAGCCTATGATGCCACAATCTACTAAGATAAACTGCGTATATATCTTTTGAATATTTTATCTTACAGGTTTCCTGATGTAAGAACGTGTTTTGCATAGAATCAAATTTTATACTTAACAAATAATAATGATGTTCCCTTGGAACTTCAAAATCCTGACATGCTGCTACAAAGAGGGAGCACTCAAGTCTTCTTCCCTTTTTCTGTTTGATGTCATTCATATAATTATGCTCTACAATGTAGAGATCCTTATACTGTCAGTTACTGATATACTTGTGCAAGGTGCTGAGCTGCCTTAGTTCTCAAGAAGAAAAGGGACCGTCAAAGTGTGTAGATACATTTTAGCAACATAGAACATTGCCGTCTGATTCAAGTTCCAATTAAAAAAACCAACAACAGAAACAAACTAAACCCATACAAACAGTATCTGTGTGTACACACCCTTAGATTTATGAGTTGTTCTCTATGTATAAAATACCTGGAAAGTTATGAACTGTAAAGTGTCTTTGAAGAAATCTGTGTTGAAAGGGTTGAGGAATGTGTTTTCTGGATGGGGGTTTGAAAAAGGACAGCCTTGTTTAGGGCAGAGAGGAGAGTGAGCATAAGTGGTGGCCTGAAAAAGGCACCTAATTGAGAACAAAAAAGAGTTTGGAAAGTTGAAGAAAAGGAATTTAAGTGAACAGTGAAGCTTTACAGTGAAGAACAAATGGATGTGTTGGCCTCTGGGCACTTAGACTAGCATTAAACTTGCCTCTGTTGTCTCCTACTCCTTTTGGTAGCTTCTTTTTAGTTCCTTTATTCTGAACCTCTTTTGTTACCTCATACTAATAATATGATTATTTAATTACTAGAGTCAACCACTAATAGACCATTATTTCCTCCTCCTTTTTTTTTTTTTTTTTAGATTTTATTGAAGGGATCTGACTCATTAGCTGGGGTAAATGTTAATGTCATATTTAATTTAATATTATTCTCCCTGTCTGGTGATATTTAATTAAAAATCAAATTGCAACTTTTTCAAGGCATCTATTAGCTGCAAGCTCATCACTATTTTTCTTTGGCTGGTCTCAAGAAAGGAAGAGGAGATTTGAGGATGATTGTGAAAACTATGTAGAGTACTTCACTGAGTGTTTGGTAGCTAAGTGTCTCAAGTCTACCTTGTCTATAAGCCTTGCAAAGCACATATAAACAGAGCTTTGGTCTGGAACAAGATCCCTACTTGAAAGACAATATTGTGATGTTTTTCCACATAGGGCAAATCTCTCTTATGTCTGCTTGAATGAAATTTGTTCATCAATGGTTGTAGAGAAGACTCTTCCTGTAATCAAGAGCCTTCTCTGAAATGCAATAATCTTAATCCAGAATGTTTTAGATACTGCTTTTTTATTTTGGAGGTCAAGTCTCTCAGCTTTTTTTAACGTCTCACTAACTTAGTTGAGAGCTATTACTTAACACAGGAGATGCAAAAGTAGGGCCAAAGAGTTCTGTTCACATCATTGAACAAACGGTTAAAGATATTTTACAATGCTGAGGAAGCATGACAATACATTCTGGTTCAGTAAAGCCTTTGCCCAACTTTAAAACATGTAAAATAGTCAAGGGAATGTAACTTTATGCTTAAAGACAGCTAGAAACTTCAAAACTATCCCAATTCGGTATAAGACAATGCTTTGTTGAATTGTGTGCTAGGTTATTTTTAGCAAAAAGTGTATGAATAAAGTGATACTCTTTTTATTTGCAAAACTTGCATATTAACTAAAACAGTTTCAAATGGCTTTGGAGGTGGGTTTTTTTTTTAAATTTATTTGATTTTTACTTTACCTTGGTTCTTACTGAGTATCATGGATATATTTCTATTTCATTTGGTGAGTAGTTCCTACAGTAAGACAAAATTACTTAGTTTTTATTTTTTGCAAAGGATTCGAGGGGCTTTTTTTTCTTTTTTTAAACTATTTCACACTCCATCACAAAAAATAACCTTTTTCCTTGTGTGCTGGTAGGAACCGTCAGTTAGAAGGCATCTCGGTGGTAGCACAGCAGTTCCATGAAGCTCTGGAGCCGTTGGTAGAGTGGCTGACCGCCACAGAGAAGAGGCTTGCAAATGCAGAACCCATTGGAACCCAGGCCTCCAAACTGCAGCAGCAAATTTCTCAGCATAAAGTAAGATACAAACCACACACTTGCTTGTGTCATTCTTTTTAGACGCTTCTGTGAAGTACAACACAACTGGCAAAGCTGTTGCGGTGTACCTATGTTTCACCATACTGAATTTTTTTTCTGTAATTTGAGTTTTATATGTTTACGTTGGCATTTTGTCCTTTTTCATTCAGTTTTTATTGAGTTCCACTTACATTTCTTTTATGTTTTTCTGATTTTCTTTTCCATTATTCATTATTTAAAAAAAATATAGGCCCTAGAAGATGATGTCCTAGCTCACAATAAGAGTTTACATCAGGCCATTAGCACTGGTCAGTCTTTAAAGACTATGAGCTCCAGGGAAGATAAAGATATGGTGCAGGAAAAGCTAGATTCTTCTCAGGCCCGATACATTGAGATCCAAGAGAAGAGCAACAGCAGGTCTGAACGTCTCCAGCAAGCTTACAGCAATGCTCAGATTTTTGGGGAGGACGAAGTTGAATTGATGAACTGGCTGAATGAAATCCATGATAAACTGAGCAAATTGTCGGTCCAAGATTGCAGCACAGAATTGCTTGCGAAACAGCGCTCTGAACTACTGGTATTTTGATTTATGTTCATTTATTATTTAATTCATTTTAAAATTTTATTTATCTTTCCACACTTCATTTATTTTTCATTAATATATTTTGTTTAAAATGGCAATATGCTTATTCCAAGTAAAAGCAATGTAATTTGTTATGTCTGTGCTACCACAAATGCCCTTTTCTCTTAGGATCTTCAGGAAGAGATTCTTCTTAGGAAACAAAACGTTGATTTGGCTATACAAAATGGCTTAGAGCTTCTCAAGCAAACAACAGGTGAGAGCTTTGTTCTTGTACTTGTAAGTGCTTATGAGAACATTAAAGTGGAACTTGCAAATATTTGTCTGTACTTGCTGGTTAAAGCAGTGATAGTTGTTTATTTTAATCAAGGTTTGAGATCACGGTAGGTCATGCTTTTGGGACAGTTTTACTATTAATGTCAGTGAGCAAAAGTCCTTTTTTGCCTGTAGAGAATTTGGCCCTTGAATCCTTTATTATTCTTAGTGGAAAATTATTTTAGTGAACCTGCATTCCATTCCTAATAGCAAGTTATGGACATTACTCATAATGGAGGGCTGTTTGGCAGTGGACGCAGTCAATTCCCTGCAGACATCCACAGATGAACGCGATATTAGGCTACCTTTTAAATGCAAGAGGAACGCTTCGTCCATTGGAGCTAATACTGTGGGAAAAGTTGCATTCCAGTTGTACACAACGTGTCTGTTCCGTAGATCAACATCTGTCCGGATTTTCCAGTAATTCTAAAGTTCTTGAACTCTTTAAGACACACATATGGTTGGGGGTGGGGGTATCCTTTTCTGTTCCAAACTTAGACGTTGTGCGTAGTCTATAATGAAATCTGAATATATGTTTTTATTTTAGCCTTTTGAGTTGTGTTTCAAGTGAATAGTAATGAGAGTGTACAGTGATGTCAAATATTACTGTAACTGAAAATCTAGATAGTATTTTGTTAGGGTTTTTTCCTTCACATTTTCAATAACCCTTTTATCATTTTTTTTAACCTTTATTAGAAGTATGGTGAATTTAAGGGTGGATGTTTTTAAAGAACATTTGTGTTAAATATTGGATTACTTCTAATAGTTTAATAAAGCAGAAAAAAAGATAGAAGGACGGATTCTGAGTTAAGGTGAACTTCTGTGGACTTTAGTTGACAGTAGGGTAATTTACAATAGTTGAGGATTGGGCTTGTCATCTTGTTTGAGTTATTTTACAATTTAAATATTGAGATTTCTGTAGTAGGTGGGGTTTGGGATTTGAGTGATTTTTGCTTTTAAATATTTGTGATCACAGGAAATAACATCCCTCTGATATTTTAGGTGATGAAGTTGTAATAATTCAAGATAAACTGGAAGGCATTAAAGCGAGATACAAAGACATTACGAAATTGAGTTCTGATGTATCCAAGACCTTAGAGCAGGCTCTGCAGCTTGCAGGCCAACTGCACTCTGCTCACGAGGAACTATGCAAATGGCTTGACGAAGTGGAGGTGGAATTAGTCTCATATGAAACTGAAATACCAAAGGGTGAAGAATTAAGCCAAGTACAAGAAAGACAAAAAGTAGGTTTTAGAACCTGTGAATTATTTATTGCTGTATCATTCAGCTAGGTTTTGTGTTAACTTACGTTTGTCATTAAGTTGTTTGGTCAATAACTAATTTTGACATCAGATCATTTGACTAAATCTTAACAGTAGTTAAGAATCAGACTCACTTTCCAGAGTCATCTGTTATAGTCACTTACAAAATTGGGCTGAGGTTTATTTTTAGAACAAGAGAAGCACAACATTTCCTTTTTATTCAAGCAGCTACCTAATCCTGGGAAAACTCTTAAGTTGTCAAACAAAGTTATTTTGGTTCTTCAGTTGTGACATGGATAAAATCCTGTAAAGTATAAAAAGACTCAGCATTTGAAATATATATTACTAATCTTTTTAAACAATATTTATTCAAAAGAAAAATTGGCGTATAAACTGGATAGTGCAGACAACTTTGAGGAGGGAAGCTAAAAAAAATAATCTTTCCATTAAATTTCTTATATATATATGCAAAAAATTGAAACAGTGGTGGGGGTTTCTATACAGGTAAAAAACCTCATTCCTGAAGCATTGTGTGATGATTTGATTGGAATTTAATCCAGTCATTGCTCATTTAAGAAATCATTTGAATTCATCATATTTTACTTTATTGCATGCCTGATTTCCCTTGCTGGTGATTTAATTCCTTATGGAGTTGCAGGTTGCAATGAATGTAGGGGTTTTTTTCTTCATTAAGTACTAACACCTCTTACAAAATTACAAAGAATTTCAGACTGTCATACAGACTGAAGAAATACATTTAAGATAAAGTCTGCGGGAATCACTTGCTTCTCTGTCAAATAGCTTACAGTATCAAAAAGCTGATGCAACTGAGCTGAAAATAAGTGTGCTGATTTATCCCTTTGGTTTGCGTGGAAAACATTTCAGTTCTTGACTCATGGAGTAGTTGAAAGATTAAAAAAACATGTGCAAGCTATGTGCGTTCAGCTCATATGCTCACATGTTTACTTTAAATGGCCTTTTTCAGGAGTTGAAAAAAGAAGCAAAGAACAACAAAGGCTTACTGGACACTCTGAATGAAGTTGGCAGTGCCTTCCTGGAGCTGGTACCGTGGAGGGCCAGAGAGGGGCTTGACAAGATGATAACGGAGGACAACGAACGTTACAGACTTGTGAGTGACACAATCTCTCAGAAGGTGGATGAGATTGATGCTGCCATCCTGAGATCCCAGCAGGTACTGAAAACTGTTCTTTGGGCAATAACAGTCTTTGGCTGTGTCTACCTGAACAACAGATGTCCTTCAGTGGTGTTACCAAAAGTTTGTTGTTCTGGAGCAGCAAAAGGCCTGTTTCAATAAAATGGGCCTCCACTGTTAAGATACAAATGCTGGAACTCAGCTAACCTATACACTTGTAGTCGTCTGCCTTTCTGCTGACACAGACATCAGTCTTGTAGCTACAATTGCTGTAACTATCCTGTGGCTCCTTAAGTGGGAGTTTGCTTAAGTAGGAACTGAATGGCCCATGTCTTCTGTAGATCATGTTGTGTTAAGTAAAATATGGTCCATATCCCCAGCCAATTCTACTGGATGCAACACTGAAATCATGAGGGTTGCCACACCTGTTAGCGTCAGCTGATTGTCTAGCTCCTCTGTATTTTCCACAATTAAAAGCTGGATCATCTTGCTCAAGCTGTAGTGGAGGATTTAAATAACAATTACTGTTATTCATATCCACCATACTTTTCTTCTTGGGGCTCAAAAATTTAGTTATTTAATATGTGGAGGTTTCTGTACCTGCAAAGAGGTAAACTTTGGGAACTGGCGCTCTGATTTCATCACTAAATAGTCCCGTATTTAAGCTTGCTCATAAATGCATCATAGAAACACAGTTTTCCAGTGTCTGCCTAAAATTCAGGCATAAAAATATTGGTGGAGATTTCTGTTTCTGCTAATAGTTCTCATAAACAGTTATAGCAGCACAAGGAGAAAGCATGCGTGGTATTTTCAAAGATTGCTGAAAGCTGACTAAAAGAGGCTGGTACTAATTCGGATCTCCTTGTAGCTGAGGTTAAAAATAACTTCATGTTTCTTTTTAAGGGATTTGCTATGAATATTATCCTGTCTCATTAACCAAATCCTCAAAAATAAAGGGTGATTTATTTCTTTTTTTAGTGAGTGATAAGGTGAGATAGAAGAGTATATGTTGGCTCTCCTTCAACTTTTCTGAATTCCATGAGTATGTGGCATCCCCTAGCAGAAGTTCAGCAGATTCAGGCATGAAAGGACCAGAGCTGCTGCTCCACTAGCGAATGTTGCGAGGGCTCATTGCACCTCGCATACCCCTCACTCCACTTCAGCCCAACTCACATCACCGCAATACGCTTCTGTACGCTATATCCTATGATAAGTGTCTAGTGGATTAACACCTGTCCAGTGAAGGATACACTACTTTCCGTTTAGCTCAGAGAAAGACCATGCAAAATAAAAAATATTTTGGTAGAAGCTAGTGCTCTGTAAGCTTACCCTGTGGCAACTTGTTCAAGGGCCTGTACTATTAAAAAGTTTCGGGTGGAGGACAAAGCCACGAAGAGCACGTGGGTTCAATGGGAGTAGTGCGGGGTTTGTGCTAGATGTTAATGGGCCAAGGTGAGAAACGCAGTAAGCTATAAGAACAAGTTGTGTTCTTATATTGTTTTGTTCTTGTATTGTTGTCTTATATTACATGAACGTACTGTTTCATGTTGTGAATGGAAGCTGGAAGGCTTAATAGACTAATGCAATGTCCTATTTTTTAACTACCTGGGCAAAATGCTTCTAGATGGATAGAATTATCCTAGAGGTAAATTTAGCTACGTGTTTTAATCTTCATTTCTTGATACTGAAGGTATGGGTTGGTGTCTTACCCTAATGAAGGAGCGCTATGTAGAAATAGAAGGTCATATTCCCCTTTTGGCTTCCTTGTTGTTCTTCACTCTAAAGCAGCCATAGAGAGTGCCTTAGAAGGCGTAAGTCACAATGTCGTCATATTCAGAAGTCAGTCATTCCGGGTTAGAAGAAAGTACCACAATGAACTATGCTTGGTTAAACTGGGTGGGGATGAGATAAATGATTTTTTAGTGACTCAAGTGAAGTTCAGGGCTCATAAATGAATGTCGTGCGTAAGGGGAAGAAAACAATTCATATTTTGGATGCAGAGAGTACCAATTTTGTGCTTTTTATTCCTTAATGTTATATTTGAACATCACAAATGGGAAATCCTATACCCTCAGCAAATGGAGTTTAGAGGCCCTGTCCTTCCTCAATGCTATGTAACCCAGAAGTTGCACTGCCGTACCATGATTTTGTTATTCCCATTAAATACTTACTCAATATTATTTTACATATGCGTGGATATTTGGTCACATTGCAGTTAATGTGTACGTCTAACACATTTGAAGTCACCTTCTTCATTTCCTTCATTTGGATCATAAATAGATGGGCGTCTTGAAGAGCCTGGTTGTGAGCTGCAGTTTCTGAAGCCAGGATTAAACTACCACTGGTGCATGTGCTTAGTGCTGATGTTTACAGTACTGATAGTTTTGGAACATACCTTTCTGTTAGGAAGTCACAATATTTAGGACAAAACTTACTTTCTGTTACTTCCACGAGAAATGACATATAGTGAAATGAGAAGTGACATACAGTGAAAAAGAATGTGTGTGCTCTCTTTCATGTAACACATGGATTATAAGAGCTGAAAAAGATTGACTCATAAAGAATGAAATCTCAGAACTGCTTCTTTTGTTTTTGTGTGACTCATGATTAACCACTAAGACAAGACTGATGTAGTGGCTAAAGTGAACTCCAGCTATGTTACAGGAACAGGGCTGTCACAGTCTACAGCCTCAAAGGCACAGGCCAGCAGATTTAAGAGACAAAAGGAACCGAGAGTGGTTCCTCAGAGAGGGACTTCTGAGGCAAACAGGGCTATACACAAGGCAGATAGCAGGTCCTAACCTAAAACATCCTGATAGACTTTCACAATAACTAAGAGCCATGCTGGTGTTCAGTTTATTGCAGTGGGGGTCAGAGTTTAAATTAAATAAGTAAATACGTTCTTAGTGATTTCTATGCTGACTGTTTTGTGCATCTGATTATCCCACGTAATGTTTCTGTGTGGCTTAAGCTCAAGGTAACCGTGGTGGGTACTGCAACATGTGTGCTGAGATACATGCCTATAAACTTGAGCTGAAGAGAGAATGTGTGATTTTTTTTTTTTTTTTTTTTTTTTTTTTTTTTTAATTTGGTCTTAATTTTCAGAAGAATTAGGTCCCCATGTACTTCTTTGCAGGATCTCATACTCTCCTTTGCAAATTAGTAAAAACCAGATTCTTTAAATCCTCTCATTGCTTTAGTGCTTTGAGGTAATTTTGGAAACATTTAAGTGTTGACTAATGGTAATCAAAAGTTAATCTTTTAGGAAAAGGATTGACTGCACCCAAATGCCCCAGAGAATGTTCACATTTAATCCAAGGTCTAGTTTTGAGCGAAAACCTGTCTTCTCTGAATTCCGTGAGGGTTTTTCTACTGACTTAGTTGAATTGGGATTGTTTTGCCTTTATCATTTAATACCAAAGCAGCTCTTAAGATTAAAAGGATAACATCAAACAACTATTTCTTAGAGTAATTGCAACACTAGCAGTAATAATTAACATAGAGATGGAAAAGACACGTGAGTGTAGAATAAAATGAAAATAGTCTAGTTAAAATTCTGAAATTATAACCCTTTTTATTTTCTTATGTGTGTTACAGAGCTGTAGGCTTTGGAAAAATGTATTTGCTTCCGTTGCTTTGTCACGCTTGTGAATTAAGCTGCTTGTATTGCAGTCCCTTAGAACCATTTTGGGCTTTGTATTTCATTTATATAAAAACCTTCTACAGAAAGTGAGCTGCTGTCTTTCTAAGAATTCAAAAGTAGCCTTTTTAATCTTCTTTAAAATTTTTGAAATGGTCATTCTAATTTCATGTCTATAGAACTAATTAATGTCTCCCTCCTTTAGTTTGATCAAGCAGCTGATGCTGAATTTGCCTGGATTGCAGAAACAGAAAAGAAACTGATGTCTCTGGGTGATATTAGGCTTGAGCAAGACCAGACCACAGCTCAGCTACAAGTTCAAAAGGTAAAAGAAATGCATTTCCAACTGTCATGTTAATTATTGGCCGGCACACTCTCCATCTAGAAAATGTACTGGCATGATTTAATTTTCAGTCCATCATAATGCACTTCAAAAATAGTTTTTGCTCCGTGTAGTCTATTTTTTTTCCCTGACCAATTTGTATTGTGTTTAAGGCTTTTACCATGGAGATTTTGAGGCACAAAGATACTATAGATGAACTTGTTAAATCTGGGGATAAGATTATGAACGCATGCACAGAAGAAGAGAAACAGACCATGAAGGTAAAGTTCCTTAAATTGCAGCTACAGTGGTACATATGCAGACAATATATAAGTAGAGGGATTCCTATAGTGTCTTTTGTGAAATACTAATGAAAAAGCATTAATTACAGCCACTTCTAGTCTGAGCATTGTAATACTAGGAGAAATGCTGTTGTGTATCACTCTCCTTCCTTTGGGATGTTCAAAGAGCAAACACTGTGTACTTGCTTCATTGCCTGACACTAATTTGGAGCCCCATTTATCATCTTCATCATGGTAAATAGTATTTTAGTCAATGGACGATTGAGCAAATAAGTGTTAGTCATCTGGGGTGGTGTGTGTGGAATCTGGCTTTCTATCTTCCCTAGTTCTCTTGGGTCAGTGACGCTCTGGGTGCGTGTATTTCTGTGACAGAGTCAATGGCTGTGCACCTCAGCGTGAATCTTTACTTTCATTTCTGCTCATTTCAGTGTAGACCTTCCTTGCCACGATTATTCAATCCTGTGGACTAACACAGCCCATGAAAGGCGTTCTTATGCCTTTGTCTATTACACACAGAGCCTGATGATTGGGCTGTATATATACAGGCAGGTTTTTCGTATTGGCATTTAAGAATGGATTAGTTGTGGGGTTGAGGATTTTTTGCTGAATTACAGTGAGGCTGGATATGTTGTGTAAATTTAGTCCCTCCGATGACTAATTATGCTGTGCTGCAGGATCTCTGAATAAATTTAATTTGGTCTTAAGTTAATTTAAAGTAGATGAGACATTCTGCCTACAAACCTGTAGTCATAAGGGAGATCGGTTTTATGTGAGTCTCTATTAAATAGTTGTATTTGTCAAAAATACTGTATATCTGTGTGTTAGGCTATGTTTTGTCCTTTGGATAGCATCTCTATACTTAATTTACATGCAAGACATAACAAATGAAAGGGTAGCTTGTTCTGCCAAAAAAGATTCTTTACTTCACATTCAATGGCTTGCTTTTTTTCCAAGGCTAGCATTTATGTACATTGTCACATATAATAGTTCATAAAAATGATAACATGGGCGGTCTTCCACAGGAAAAATGGATAGCTAGTTGATACTTTATTTTATTATCAGTATATACAGTAGATTTGTAATGTTCTAGGATTTTATTAATGGTAACATATCCTCATTAATTAGTGTATGCTAACATGGAAAATAATGTTTCTGTTGCAAGTTTTTAAGCTACAAGCACAACAGTACACCCTGTTCTTTTGCCAGATTCAAAAAAACCCCAACGGATGTTCATGTATTGTTCATGATGCTTTGATTCAGAAATGCTGTGGAAGACTTAGTTTCTGCCAAATGTCACTGAAGATAAGTGTCTTCAGTAAGGAAGTGGGGCTAAGATCTGCAGTCAAATCTTTTGCAGCTTGACTGAAAGCCCTATGAATATAAAGTGTTATTTGTAAATATCAGTATCATTAAATATGTTCTAATTACTTTGAAGATACTCTGCCAAATTCCGGTCTCCTGCAATAGTGATTCTGTCCCACTTAAACACTGATACTGTAGAAACTTTATCAAAACCAAAATTTGGGTCACTGTGGTTTGGTGCTACAATTATCAAAGATTGTTTAGAAATAGATTATTTTATATGTATATATACGCACACATATAATTAAAATTGTTAGGTAACAGACATGTGGGAAAACATACATTCCTATTTTTTGTTAATATTATTTTACAGAAAAAAATGAAAAGCCTCTTACAGAAATATGATGCAGTCTGTCAAATGAACTCTGAGAGAAACCTCCAGCTGGAACGAGCTCAGTCCCTGGTTAACCAGTTCTGGGAGACTTATGAAGAGCTTTGGCCATGGTTAACTGAAACAGAAATGATCATCTCTCAGCTTCCTGCACCAGCCCTTGAATATGAAACTTTAAAGCAACAACAAGAAGAGCATAGGGTAAGCATTTTGCCAGTTTTGGAAAACAAAGTGTCAAAATCCAAGTGGTATTCTGCCCAGAAATGTGGAGTACTCTCCTAAATGCTGAAAACCCTGACACTTATATTTCTGTTGAAAAAAGAATTATTTATAATAATAATGCAACATAAATGCATTTTCAGTCATGCCTCTGCTGTTTTCCAAGCTGTGCATGCAAACAAGATTCTCTGGGGAAGGCAACAAACAATGCATAAAGCATAAAAGAGGGCTAAAGGGGGGAAAAAAATGCCATTGTAGTGAGAGAACTGAGCACGCAAAAGTTAATAGTTAAAAGTACACATTAATGTCAGTATTAGGACAACCCAAACCCATAAACAGGAAGAACAGACATGGGATGTTGTAGCAAGAAACAAAAGAAGGTAAAACATGACTATCTAAAGAACTGGAGTACCTGCAGTCAGCATGCTGAAAGTGAAATGCTACCTTTGTGTACAGTCTGTAGACAAATACAAACAGATGTTGATCTTGTGTACATGTAAAAAATTTGGCTTTTATTTTGTTGCTGTCATTGGAACTAAACTTAGCTAAGCCAGGAAGATGGACAATTAGAGGGCCAAGAATTGATTGCTTGGGTTCCAGCCAATCCCATAATTTTTCATGTCAAGTATGTTTGTTATGTAATAATTAAAAGAAATAATTGTTTACCCTAACAGCAAAAAATAGAGGCAACAGTGTTGTAGGCTGGCCACCATATGGGCTTTCTTACATGGATGAATAATCAGCTGGAATAAAAATTGCTACGTTTCATATATGGCTACTATTATCGCAGGGAATCAGATGTATCCCACCGAGGCTGAAATCCAGCACGTTTTGGTGAATGCAAAGCCCATATGGCTACT
The DNA here is from genome assembly GCA_013398295.1 of Chionis minor. Lineage (NCBI taxonomy): Eukaryota > Metazoa > Chordata > Aves > Charadriiformes > Chionidae > Chionis > Chionis minor. Next base: position 1,096,374 of record VZSF01002465.1, read on the forward strand.
GGACATACCTGCCTCTCCCTACTGAGCGTAGCGTAACTAGGTTCTTTTTTTTTTCTTTTAGCTGACTCAATTAAATGATTCAAGTTAGATAGGATGAACCCTGGCTTCAAAGTCTTGTTTACTCTGAGACTGGTTAATGAAGATATGCCACTCTTATGTACTGATAAACACTGGGTTCACTCATTTGTCTTCCTGTTATGTCCACAATGAACAAACATGCTCTATTAAGACTAGCTATACAACATGAGCTTTACAAACTATTTTGATTAGTCACCATGAACCAAATCATGCTTGCTTTACTTACAGGATTGTTCGCCATCTACTTTAATCATTCTGCTTGCATGCGAGGCCCTTCAGATGAGCTTCTATTTTTGCATTTTCCCTGGGCTATGCCATTAGCTGAGATTTGTTTGTTAAGTAGAAGATTAATGTCAGGCAATTTTAACAAGTAATCTGATCTGCAATACTTGTTTACTGGAATTGTTTACCCAATAGTAGATCATAGAGACGAACAAATCGTTTATTGTTCTATTAAGAAAAAAAAAGGTTCTGAATGTGAATTGAAAACCGTTTTCTATGTTCACTTACATTTCTGTTCTGATGTATTTACTGATGGCTGTCTTTGTTCCAAGTCATGGAATTGATGGAGTTGATTCCGTGTGAGTAGCGTGCAGTCAGTTTGGTTTGAAGGGAGCTGTGGGCTCAGTACCAGCATAAAGTTTAGATTCAGAAATGTGCACTCTTGTGGCCTTGTGTCAAATCATTATTTGCACAAAAATAAACCACATGAAATTATTTTCTAAAAACTTTCAGACTGTTCTTAGTTTCATCTTTTCCTCTTCTTTGCTAATCAATATTATTTCTCTTGTTGCAAGGTATATGAAGAGTTACATTCTTAGTAAGTATCTAGAGTCAGGGGTTTTTGTATTTTCATTGCTGTTTCGTCATCAGGGGGCTGTAGAGAGTCATGGTCACTGTCTTTTTAATTTTCTCAACCTTTCCTCTTCTGGGGAGGAGCAAGTAAGCAAGCCAGTATCAGGATTTCTTTTTAAGGGAAGGACCTTAGTTGACGAGAAGAGGATTTATTTACAGTAAGACTGATATAGGCCTTTTCTGTGTCTTCATTAATTTAAACAAACTCTGAGCTGAGAGGAACAGAGGATGTGCCTCGTGTTTCTGCACAGGGCCTATAGGGTAGAAACATGAGGAGTTCACAGTGCCGGGAGGGACAGTGCCTCACAAGACAGTAGGATTTTTCAGAAAAGGCAGGAATGAGTGAAGAAAAATAAAACTGGAGAAAGGATCAGGCTACTCCCACAAAAAACCTTCCCCTCTTGTCAGATCTATGGGTGCAAGTAAGCAAAACCAAAAATCCATAGGCAAGTTGAAAGGCACCTTGTGACCTTTCACTTCCACAAGCCTCTGCACGGTCTTCTGTGCAGTTTTGATTTATTTAGTGGGTGGATGATGAGAGGGAGTAGACAGCTGAGATCCAATTTAATTTACTTATTAATTAATTGTTAAACATTGTGTCAGTTAAGTGATAGCACTGTTATGAAGACAGAGGGGTCTTGTGGCCAGAGAGAAGGCTGCTAAACTAGGTTGATGGGTCTTTACTTATCAGTCTTCCTTGTCCTTTTGTCCTTTTCACTGATTTCTTTGACTCTTCCTGGTGCTAGTTCCCTCTTCTTAAAGCAAGGATAATTTGAATTAATGCTCTTGCAGTGCCAGTACCTCTTTCTGTGATGTTCTTCAATGGAAGACTTTGCAGCAAGTGACAAATATCAACATGAAAAGTATATATGTGGTGGTGATATGTAAGTCTAGAATATTGTTGCCATTTCTGTCATTATAGGTGCTAAATATGATGGGAAGTGTCTGTTGTCAGCATCACATGCATAGTTAGCATCTTATATTTTACCTGTAATCATGTGTCCTACAAGAATATTGCACAGACCTTTCCAGTGTGTCTCTAATTGTGATGTTTCATGCCTGGATAGCTCTGTGTTGGAATGGGAGCCATCACCGGCAGAGCACTCACTGACTTTATTTGATATTATTTGTGCTTTACATTAGGACGAAGGGTATTTGTTTGGAATTTCTTGCCAGCTGGACGTGTTAGAAGTGTGGACAGCTGTAATGTGGTGGTGCAAGCATAAGAAACTGATAAGTTGTTTCGTTTGTTATAGCAACTGCGTGAGCTGATCGCTGAGCACAAGCCTCATATAGATAAGATGAACAAAACTGGGCCTCAGTTGCTGGAGCTGAGCCCAGGAGAAGGTTTTTCTATCCAAGAGAAATATGTGGCAGCTGACACCCTTTACAGTAAAATTAAGGAAGATGTCAAAAAGCGAGCACTGGCACTGGATGAAGCCATTTCTCAGTGTACCCAGGTATCAATTTAAGTTTAAAGTATAATTGGATTCATTCAAATGGAAAGATACACCGACATTGTCCTCTTACATGCATATATCAAGACTAGACTTCTGTTTTATCTGTACTTTTCAATGTAATGGCCTGTGAATGTTCAAATCGCTGCTTATGGCATTAATTTTTCTATTTCTTGAGGGGTTATAATTATATATTGGTCAGTATTAAGACCGCTGCAGTTGAAAAATGTTATTGCTTCTTAATTTTGAAGTAAAAAAGGGAACATTTGATCTAAAAATGTGGGATTTTATTTTTGCTTTATTTCGTTCTCTCTTGCTGGTCTGTTACTAGCTGATGCTTCCTTTGTATCTATATGGATGTCACTGTTGATCTGTTAATTTGAATATAATTACATCTTCAACTTTGCAGCTTTAGTTACAGTCCATTACCAGTGGAATGGAAGGGTAGGTTGGCAGTGGTAATAGCATTTGGTCTTCGTTGCAGACTCGCAAGAACTTAACATAACATATGCTAGAACTGTTACGTAAAAGTATTACGAGCAATTGGACCTCACAAAATATCATCATAAGCATAAATTTCACGTCAAGTCCATAAAAGCTGCGCATTTTAGCTTCATCAGCCTGTACAGTGAACCTCAGTAGAGTATTGTTAGGTATTGCATTCTGGAGACTTTTAAATATTGAGTTAATTGTCATTAAACCCAAACTAAAAGTGTTTTACTCAACCCCAAATTCAGCAAAGAACTCAGTAAAACTGTGTACATGAACCCATACAAAAACCTGAATAGTAATATTTCATTCTATACTACTGTTTTTGTAGGAAATACCACTTTTTCTCTTTGCTGGAGATTAAGTGCTATATTCTGCTCAGGTCTAAAACACTAAATAAAGAAATACACCTTAAAGTTGTCATCAAGTCTACATTCTAAATAATTTTTGTCACAGGTCATTGTACTTAATGTCATATTCCTAGCCCCTGTAGACTGAGTTTAAGAAGCTAAGGAAAAAAAGTGGCATCAGATATTATCCTGCTTTTGAACTGGTCATAGACATTATATTATACTTTAAGCCATTCTGAACACCTTCCTTACTCACACCTCTGAAAGATGCCTGATTGCTTAGATTCAGTGTTTTTCTTTATCATAAATGCCCGGAGCTGCGTGTTTGAAAATCAAGATATTTACTTAGCATTTGAGTCCCTGCTTTGTATGTGAGAAATTAACATGTACTGGCTAAGTACAGAAAGCAAGAGTAAAAATGCATTCTTTGGTAACAGCTAGAATATAATCAGATGTTGAGAAAATACTTAATTATTTATGCAATACTTTAAGGTTCATTTTCTATACGTAAATGTATATGCCGATGACAAAGCAGAACATTGTAACGCCCAGAATGTAATTTTATGTAATCTTTTTTTATTAAGATACGTAAATATATATTATCAGGGCTCTGTACTCTAATGGCTATGTCAATGTTTGTCTAGACAGTCCTGGAAGAATAATTATTTAACTCTTCAGGTTTTAAATTATATTAAATTGCATTATGTATCAAAGGCAGCACATAACCTATGGAACCAGAATGAGAGGTTGTAATGACTTGCGTTTTCTTCCTTTTAAGTTCTAAAACACCTTGTCTCATTCATTAAAGTTTGAGTACAAGGAGGCCTATGGAACCTACTGACAATTCTAAAATGTAATAGATACGTCCAAAAATTAGACCTGAATATTGCCAATTTAATTTCCATTTTTATAACTTTTGTAAGGTTTTGTTGCCACAATCAGTTTTTCAGAAGTCTTGAACGTGGGAAGGCTACTTATCTTTCCTAACACATTTTGCTGGCTTGTATGATATTCACACTTCTAACAAAACCACTGAGACCATAACATTAGTCACAGATTCTGATTTGTAGTGGGTTCTATGGTGGGAAAAAGTAATTACATTCGTATTGCCTATATTCCTTTGAATAGAAAGGATGTAGCTATTTGTTCGCAGAAGGTAATGTTGTTTTGCTCTGCTCTTTCTAGTACCTTTGCCAAGTAGTCAGGGGTGCTTTTTGTAGATCCTGGAGGATTGTTAAATGCACCCACAGTTTACTAATTTCTGTAATCTGGAAGGGGCACGGTGGTGAGCTGTTTTTAAGAGTCCCTATGGATCCAAAAGCATATAGTAAAGGCTCACTTTGGACCTATGACAAAGGACGATCCATGTTAACATAGCTGTAATTGAGTTTCTGGGCACCTACCTGGTCTCAGTCAAACGTGGGTGAACATAACGCACACTGTTGTGTGCTTTCAGTTGCAGAAAGCAATGTTTCTTTACTGCACTAACAGGCATCACCTGGGCACTAACAAATGTCTTTTTGAGTGACCTTACATATGAAATCCTAATCAGTGGTTATATGCCAGTATGTTGGTCCTGATACGAAAATGTATGTATTTAATATTAAGGTAGATAGCTTTCTAAAACGATGAAATCGGAAAGCCGTGGCTCTCCCAAATAAGGTACAAACTACTGTGTGAATTACGCAGGACTACGTAGGTGAATGATGCAAGTAGACTCTGCCACACGTATGGTATCTTTATACGGAGTGTCTCAAGACTGAACCCAGACTTCATAGTAAAATTCTCAAATGTGGGAGGAAGTACCATTTTGCGATGTAATTTTTGTAATTTAGATATTAAGAGAGGAAGAACCACGAAGGGCACTATTGCAAGTTAGTTGCGCATACATATGTTGGATAGAGATGTAAATATGTTAAAGTACCTTTTACCAAGAGAATTTCAGATGCGATTTTTCAGTTGTGGGGTTTTTTTTTCTAACTTCTCTGCCACTTCTTTCTGTTCTTTACCACCCTCTCAGTTTCACGACAAGATAGATCCAACTCTTGAGAGTCTGAAACGCATAGTTGAGCGTCTGAGGCAGCCACCTTCGATCTCAGCAGAGGTTGAGAAGATTAAAGAGCAAATCAGTGAAAATAAGAATGTGTCAGTGGATCTGGAAAAACTTCAGCCGGTGTATGAGACACTTAAACAGAGAGGGGAGGAAATGATTGCTCGCTCAGAAGGAGCTGATAAGGATATATCTGCTAAAGGTAACAGATTGAGGAAAGTTTTGTGTAGTGGAAGTGCAGCAAGCTGCAGCGTATAAAGTTCTTAATTTCTGATGACCACTTATCTGGGGATTGCGTTCTCCTGGAGAAGCTGCTAAAGATATATAAAAGCAAAGCATTCGTTTAAAATAATTCATCGTGGATATGACCTTTGTTTTATTTTTAAAGGCCATGTTGGTTGTTTCCACTTAACATTATAAGGAGTCCTGTAAAGAAACAATTTTAGAGTCTAAATTTTAAAATGTACACATATGTTTCTGCTGTAGAACTGTAGAGAGATTTATGGCCAAGAATTGTTTGCCAAGGTAGTAATCTAGTTCCTTTGTTGTTTAGCTGTTCAAGATAAACTGGACCAAATGGTCCTTGTTTGGGAAGACATCCAGACCTTGACTGAGGAAAGGGAGGCCAAATTGTTGGATGTAATGGAACTGGCTGAAAAGTTTTGGTGTGATCATATGGCTCTTGTAGCTACTATTAAAGATACTCAGGACTTCATTCGAGAACTGGAGGGACCTGGAGTTGACCCATCTGTAGTCAAGCAACAGCAAGAAGCTGCTGAGGTCAGTTGAAAGTATTTTGTTGCCCTAAAGAATTTTATTTACAGTATGCAGAGAAAAGACAGAATTACTATGAAATACCAAAGGAGAATATTTTTTTTTTTAGAGACCAAGAGGGATAATTGTATAGAAATTGACTATAATGGTATCTCAAGAATCTGTGGTAAATAACATGTATCCAGTGCTTAATTGTAATGAGCATGCAACATGTGCCTGTCATTATATTTACATATCTGCTTATAAAGATGTATATAATAAGCATGTCACTGAGACTTTTGAAAGTTATACATACTTTAGATTCCCTGAGTAATACATAACATCTAAATGAAAGGTGTACAGATGTATCATGCTCTATGTATTATGCTCTAAGCCTGTAATTATTTATGCTGATAGTTAAAGATTTGAAGGTTGAATGATAACCTCTGAAAAAGAAAACACTCTGATTAAAGAAACCTAATTTTAAAACTTCCTGTTTATTTTTTTCCATCTCATGCAAAATGACATCATAAGCCATCGTTATAATTTAGATTGATGTCAGTTGATTTCATTCTGACACTGCAAAGAGATGCTTATATTTTAAGCATGCAATTGTAGGTCCACATGACTTTAAAAAAACAAAGGTTGAATTCTGCCACATCTTATCTTGAAAACAAGCTGTACGTAGATTATTAAATTTAGTATTAGCAGTATTGGATTTTTTTCTCTTTGTAGGCTGTAAAAGAAGAAATTGATGGACTACAAGAGGAACTAGAAGCAGTTGTAAGCCTTGGCTCTGAACTTAGAGCAGCTTGTGGAGAGCCTGACAAACCCATTGTCAATAAAAGTATAGATGAGGTATGGGAAATACAGATGCTTGAATTTGTTATGTTAGATGTTTGTTCAGCTGAAATGGGTATATCCTCCCTGCCTACAACAGATTTTGAAAATAAAAGTTTCGTAGCAACAGTAAGATATTCCTGAAGCCTTTGTGTTGAAATAAGGTTTGCTTTTCATGTGAATGCATCTTGACTCAGATTAGATTAGAATGTACAAACAATTTTATTCTATTGATTTATGGGTTAAGAGTTTTGTAAAAGACGGAACAGTGGGGTTTTTTGTAAAAATACTCACTGATTAATACAATAGGGGGCTACTTTTTGCAACAGTAATGCTAGAATAAATTTCACATATATCTGGTGTATGCCAAGTGAGACATCTTAACTGAGACAATCCTGTTTGGATGATGACAGAGTACTTTTAATTTCTCTAATGTTCAGCAATGTACGTTTCTTTTAAGCTACCTTTTTTATAATGATTCAACTCCACATGATTTAATAATAGTATTTCCCATATTAACTGTAATCCTTATGTTAACAAAAATACTCAATAGTCAGTACTGAAGTTTAAAAGCTTTTTGTAATCCAGGAACGTAACTATCCAGTGATAGGGAGAACAAGAGTGTTAACATGGAATGAATATGAACTGTTCATGCTTATTTACTTACTGGAGAGGGACTCTTTGTCAGGAAGTCTAGTGATAGGACAAGGGGTAATGGTTTTAAATTGGAAGAGGGGAGATTTAGATTAGATATTAGGAAGAAGTTCTTTACTGTGAGGGTGGTGAGGCGCTGGAACAGGTTGCCCAGAGAAGTTGTGGAGGCCCCATCCCTGGAAGTGTTCAAGGCCAGGCTGGATGGGGCTTTGAGCAACCAGGTCTAGTGAGAGGTGTCCCTGCCCATGGCAGGGGGGTTGGAACTCGATGATCTTTAAGGTCCCTTCCAACTCTAACCATTCTATGATTCTATGATTTTATTGCTGTTATTGATCAGTGAATGCATATTATACAGTATTAAAAAATCTTATGTCCATTGGAATAAATTGCACTTCCTTGCAGCTGAATTCTGCCTGGGATGCCTTAAACAAAACATGGAAAGAACGGGTAGATAAGCTTGTTGAAGCTATGCAGGCAGCTGTTCAATACCAAGATGGACTGCAGGTAAGATGGTGCGATACACCTAACCCAGTCTTGAGTCAATAGGATTTAATGTAGCTGTAGTAAAAAATGTCATGTGATTGAGAAGGTGACACGTATCATGCTGATTATAGCAACTGTTTTCTTCAGTTGGGTTGTTTTGTGGTTTGTTTTTTTTCATTAAAGAATACATCTGTTTGGGTTGTTTTATTTGTGTAGTTCATATATTGCACTATGTTTAAATTTGAAGTTAATGTCCCCTTTTTTACTGATAAGAGCAGAAGTTTTGGTACCACACAAATTCACAGTAATCCTGCTCACGTTTTCTTGTGATACCCAGTCAGACAGTCATATGATAGGCGAGCTGAAGTTGTGACATGTTTTCATGGTCTGAAAGAAACAGAATATACTCACTTGCTGCTATTTTCTTTGAGTGGAGGACAGTGAAAGAACTTCAATTTTATTCCACCTTTTTATAAGTCAAATATTTATGTTTGAGCAAAACATAAAATAAGCAAAAAATATTAACATAATGTTGCTGGACCATTATACTAATTCCTAGTATAATTTATCCAATCACAACACTTCAGAAGTTGATCAGTTTTTAAAACCTGTAGGTAAATTTTTCAGCAGTTTTAAGGTATCTTTTCTCTATATGTTCTGGGTTTGGGTTTTTTGGCATATTCTTTGCACGTTTTGGCTGAGTGGCAGGCCTCATCTTTTGTCAGTGAATGGCAAGAAGATTGAAACATTTGAAAAGATATGATGATTAGATTTTGCAAACTCTGTTTTTGGTCAGTGGAATTGCTATCTTGGTTCATTAAGTCTTTGAATAAAGAGTTTCAGATGACACTGAGGGCAGTCGCTTGTGTGTTCAGTGCAGATCAAGCAACACTCCTTAATAATAATGCAACATGCTCGTTTTCCAGTGCACCCTGACTATGTGTGAACTCCAAGTTCTCTTATTTTCATACTGCACAGAGGTTGACTTGTAGGGTTACATTAGGAACCTTAGGAAAGTTACCATCAGTTTAAGTGCTTTGTATTTCCTGTGGCTGTATATTGTGCATCCTGCAAGCTTGGGACTCTGTGAAAGAACTGCATTTAAATGCCACCTTATGCTCATTTCAATAGACAATATGAAAAGTATTGTGGGCAGATCATTAGCTGCGGCTGCCTCATCCTGTCGAGCTTGTCGAAGGGGTAGTTCTCCTTTTCTCAAGGAGCTGTACAGCAGTGGGCAGCTCTGACAAGCCATCCGAAGCCTTTCTCCATAAAGATAACAGGCAGGAGTAGAAACGCCTAGCAGAGGTTTGTTCCCCTGTGTAATCACCCAGATTGATGTAAGTGTTCTTAATCTTTAAGCGGAGCATTCTTCAGGTTCTGCATTATATCAAGAGCAAAAGAAGTACCCACAAAGCCTCAGAACTGGGGAGACTTCATTTGTTTTTTAAAATTATAACTGCAGAGATTCAGTCAAGCTCAGTTATTACTCATCACTATCTGATATGAATGGGTGGTGTTCCATGTTCCTTACACAGATAACATCCCTCAAAAGAAGTTTGTTTGTAATCATTTAAAGTGTGTTATCATTCAGCTGCCACCTTCCATCTTTGCTCCAAAGGACTACAGAACAGAGTTGGTCTTGTATTTACCTTTCAGGGTATACATAAGAATTGCTGATTGTGCTCAGGGAGTACTGGTCAGCATGAATAGTAGTGGCAGAACATTAATGCTAATAGAAGTTCAGTCTTGCAGCATGTACATTCTTGTAACCATTACGTGGAATACTTTAGTTAATATTTTATCCCTTGTATTGCAAAGAAACCTAGGTTCCACTGAAGAAAGCTGTTTTCTTTTGAAGAGCACAGCAATACTGTTCTCTGGAGTAAAAAAAAAAAAAAAAAAAAAGATATTTTACTTTATACAGCTTCGAAATACGACACTATTTCTCTGCTCACGCTTCGATTTCATACTGTGATTTTTCAGGCAATATTTGACTGGGTAGACATTGCTGGCAGCAAGTTGGCATCTATGTCCCCAGTTGGAACAGATCTGGAGACAGTGAAGCAGCAAACCGAGGAACTTAAGGTACGAACTAGCAATTTATTTCACTTATATTTTCATCCGTCTGCGTTTTTCTGTGTTGTTTAGTATTTTTCTGTATTTTTCAAGAGTGGAAAGCAAATTTTGTTTTCAATTTCTAGTAAAAAAGAATCTGTATGAAAATTTCAGGTAACATTTCATTACAAACTTTGGATTTTAAAATGTGTTTTAAAATCCATTCCAAATTTTGGTGAGACTACTTTTTATTTTGTGAATGTGTTCTGATAGTCAAGAAATACTTGTAATAGCATTCCTTCTCTTTCAGAGGCTGTAAGGTTATAATGTACAGGGTTCTTCTGCTATGACTTTTACATTTTCTGGTTTATACTGTGAACAGCTTCCTTGAGGCTCTGCGACAATGCCTCCAAAGCTTCACTTCTGCCATTATGGCTTTATCGAAATGCTCGCACAGTTCACAACACTCCCAGTACATTAGTAAGCTGAAAATCAGAATTTCAGGCTACCTTAAAAACATGTCTGTATGGATCTGTGACTGAGTATGCTCCTGATGTTGGTAGGCTGTTACGCTATATATAAAAAAACACAGATGTATAATGATCAGGGAATGTCCTTGGTTTTGTTGCTCGCTTGTACTTTTTTTGTCTCTGGGAAGGTTGTTTAATCTATCTATTTTATGACATAACTTCAAATGAACCATAATCTTATGTGGTTCAGAAGAACACACATATGCGAGTTGTGTTCAGACTGCTGTCCAAGCTGTGTGTGCAAGACAGTGTTCTACTGAAGAAAATTTGCTTTTAGGTCTTTTGAAAAACAATTCTATCTGAAGTTTAAAGGCTTGTATTGTCACAACCACAAGAGCTAGAAGTTACTCAAGATACCTTTTGCCTTTTTTACAGACCAGGGAGATTCCCACTGGGCATCTTTATCACCCTCTGGCCACAGCAATATCTGCTAGAACATTAAGACATTGCAGCATATTTTCAGTTAGCTGGGACTGTCTGGATTATCAGTGTCTCACAAGCATTTTGACCCTGGAGGACAACCCAAATTTATGAAAGTTGACAGTGATGCATTAGTATTGTAAATAATGCTGTACTATGCTATATTCAAGAAGATCATTACTTGTGATGGGTTTATGTGTACTCTTTTTCTATTTACCATAGCAATTTAAGACAGAAGCTTATCAGCAGCAGATAGAAATGGAAAGACTGAACCATCAGGCAGAACTACTGCTGAAGAAGGTAACAGAGGAGAGTGACAAGCACACTGTTCAAGACCCTCTCTCAGAGCTCAAACTACTGTGGGATAGCCTAGAAGAAAAAATCGTAAATAGACAGGTAAATAAACTTGAAGGTGGGGGCTTTATTCATGACTTAGATTTTTGAGAAAACCTTTTTATTATGTATAATATTTATATCAATTTACACATTTATTCCTTTTTGTTTAAAACTTAGAGAACCATATATAATATAATTTGAATTTTACAATTTATTCAGTTGCCTTTATGGTTTTTAAACCCTTAGCAGTATTTTTTGTCACTTCCTCTGTCAGCAGTGCCATGTCAGATCATTATTATTTCATTTTGATTACTTGATAATGTCTTAAGTAGCAGTTTAAAACATGCTTATATGTGCAAAAGTAATTTTAGCTGCTGAACTGAGCACTTCAAAAAAAACCAAAACAACTTAATCTTAAACTGTTTCAGTGCTCTTTCCTTAAATTATCAAAGCGAGAGAGAATTAAATATGCAGTGCTTTGAAGTGTATTATTTTTCTAACTTGAATCAAGACAAAGAAAAGGTTTTAAACAAATCATGCACCAAATTGCATTTATATTGAAATTATGTTTTAAGTGATAAAAAACTACTGTCATATCGCTGATGAGAGGACCTTCAAACTTAATTCTGCTCTGGTTACATGGGGTCTTTGAAAGTTAGGAATTTAAGCCTGGCCTGTAAGGCTTTACAGGGGAATTGCTAACTCAGCTCTAACTATAAAGCAGTTGCTGGTGTTGGATAACTGTTTCTCCCTTGTTTTTATGATATCATATGCATGGACTCCACTGTGGATTATGGTGACTAATGGTAATATAAGCCAATTCAAGCCAATAGTACTGTGAAACCATTTTATTGTTAATTTTATTTTTACTGTAGCACAAGCTGGAAGGTGCCTTGTTAGCTTTGGGGCAGTTCCAGCATGCCCTGGATGAGTTACTGACGTGGCTGACGCATACAGAAGACTTGCTGAATGAACAGAAACCTGTGGGTGGAGACCCCAAGGCTATTGAAATTGAACTTGCCAAACATCATGTATGTAATTATAATTAATATTAACTGAAATGTTCTTTTGATGTTTATCTTAGTGGTGAGTCTTGTAGTAAAACTTAGCACTTGATAAATAATTCTCTAGAGATTTTCAAGATACAGATTATAGTTGAAACGCAGGCTTGGAATAACTAATATCTTTCCCTTTACTCCTCTATATTCCTTCCTTCCTTGCATATGCCATCTAAGTGGCATAAGTTTAAGCCAAAAAGAGCAGCTCACCCTAGTTTCCACTTCTGTTCACCTTAATTTGACCCAGGGAACTCAAAAGTTATTGAATCTGCTACTCTCCCTGAAGCAATAAACTCCTTGATTAGTTCTGTTTAAGCCAGGTCTCACAAAATGCACATGACTGTTACACACTTCCATTCTTGTTTCTTCCTTCTCAGAAAATGGTGATTTGTTGGTTTGAATTCTACAGGATTCTCTCAATTGGGTTCATCTAACATGAAGAATGGTTCTCGGAAAATGGCAGAAAACTTAAGGGGTATCCATGCCCCCATCTTTTTCTCTTTGTTACATAAAGTTTAGGGTTTATTTATTAGTTTATTTATTTATTTTTAGTATTATTGTGACTTTGGAGCCTATGGAGGAATTCTTCCCTTGGGCCTTTATTTTGAACCGTATCTCCCAGGAGCAAGAGATCTTCCCTACCTCTTTGTGTCACTTGGTGCTGTTCAGGATGATGTGTTGTTTTTCGGCCTGAAGATTTCAAACTAACCTCATAAATCCCCTCCTTTCCTTTAAATCCACTATTTAATTTTTGGCCTGCATACGATCTGAAAAGTATTCAGAGCCCTTTTGGATTTAGGGAGAATTGATTGAAATTGACAGTACGTAGATAATTAAGGCATTTTCATTGTTTGTGGTAATGCAGCTATGCAGCTTGTGAAGCCTTCTGTGTGGTCCGTTGGAACTTGAGCAGAGTGAAATATCTACATACCCTGTGTGACTGCTGCTAGAAACAGGCTCTTAAAAAAAAAAAAAGAATTACAAATCCAGCTTCTACTCCATGAAGCTTTTATGTTCTTACCAACCGGAAGTGTTTTACTCTGAAGTAGCATCCAGACATCATTTATGACTTCATCTACCTTCAGCACTGAAGGAGTTCAGCAAACACACAAACGAATCTGCTTCCTTTTCATAAAACAGAGTTTATAGGTTAGAAAGTTCACACAGTAGTGCATCCTGTGGTAGCCTGGAAAAACATCCATCTCTTGAATAACTTTGGAAAGAATAGACCTTGTTCTTAGTGAGCCTCCCCAGGAAGGAAAGGATAAGATGCATCTGCTTCTGTGAATATCCCTTTTTTTTGCTTTGTTAGGAAAATAAGATAACAGATACCTTCCAGTGCTTAGCTTAAAAGAATGAAAGCAAATGTGATGCACATTTTGTGTGCAAGGGCTACTTGCGAATTGCTGTTTCATCAAGTGCTCTGTATAGTTTATTTGGAAGTTCCTTTGTATTTAGCTGTATGTTTTTTCCATATGCTAGCATTTTGATGGAGGTGAGTTTGAACCAGACCCCATGGAAAACAGCAGTCATAAACTTCAATTTTTTAGATGGGGTTTACCATTCCCTTCCCAACTATTTTGCATATTCTCTTGTTCCATTCTTTATCTCTGGTATTTTAAAGCTTTGTCCCCCCTTTGTCCCCGCCTTGTCTCTCCCTTTTTTCCCCCTTTTTTTCCTCCTTTTCCTTTTTTTTAATTATTTCTGAAAACAGCATCCTTTTCCCAAATGTACTTTTTGCATTTTATGGTTTTACTGTGGTTGGTGATAACAGGTTTTCAAACAGGTGGAGGACATCTTGTGGTGTTATATTACAATAATTCCCCAGCTTTTAGCACAGCTGAGGTGTCCTGGTAGCCTGACATGAAACGAGTTGTAGACCTGAAATACATGAAAAGATGTCGTGGCAGTCAGGTGGTTGTATGGCACAGCAGGCACACCGTATTCTTATTCCTCTCTCTCCTCTCTTCTTACACTACTGTTCCGCAAGCAACTGGCACTACTATGCATAACAGTTTTCACACCTTACCCTCAAAACCAAAGAAAAATCCAATTAAAGAAAAGTATGTAGTAAATTACGGAAAGTGAAGGAACAATTCTTTACTAGCAGTACGAGAAACCTTTCGTAATTTCAGAAAGTATATGTATACAGAAGGAATATATTATTTTTTCCAAGATATAAAAATAAAATGTGGCATTTTGGCAGAATGGTCTGTTACTGCTTTTGACTGAAGAGACCTTAGTTATTAACTTTAATTGCTAATAGCTGTGCTGATGTTAAACTATTGCCTTGTCACTGGATTAGGACTAGCTCAGTCACTGTAGTTGCCTTCATTCAATAACTTATCAACATGACCAGTCATACATCCTGTGTTACAATTGTAGGTGCTACAAAATGATGTTTTAGCTCATCAGTCTACGGTGGAAGCAGTTAAGAAAGCAGGAAATGACCTGATTGAATCAAGTGCTGTTGAAGAAGCAAGCAATTTACGGAGCAAGTTGGAACTTCTGAATCAGCGCTGGCAAAATGTGTTGGAAAAAACAGAACAAAGGAAACAGCAGCTGGACAGTGCCTTGATCCAGGTGAACAGGAAATGATCAAATAAAGAGATAACTCAGAAAAAGTATCTTTTTACATGAAATACATAGATACATGTATTAGAAGTTGGCCTAATCAAAACCATAATGCAGACACTCCTGAATTTGGAGAAAGTTTGAGTCCAGCTGTATCTTCCACAGCTGGCCACTGTCTTTTATAATGCTGAATCAAGACTCCAGCTTTTGGCCTATGTATTTTTAAAGGGTGAAATTTCTGTATAGGTATTAAAGGAAAGCATTGATCTCAAAGTTGCTCATTTAACCTGCTTTCAAGATTTCCACGTGTTTTATTTTTGTTTTTATCATTTAGATTGGGTTGAGCTAGTTCAAATTTTGTGTCGGTTTTTTCCTTTGGGTTTTGGGTGTTTTGGTTTTTCTCTTTAATTTCCTTTGATTTTTGTGAATATCTGATTAAATCTGTTGCCAGTATACTTCTGCATCTGAGCTAGTATTAGAATGGAGTACATTTAAGTAAGCTCTAAAATGATATGGTGTAATTTAGGCCCAAGGTTTCCATGGTGAAGTTGAAGATATGCAGCAATGGCTGACAGACACTGAACGTCAGCTGTTGGCATCAAAACCTGTTGGAGGCTTACCAGAAACAGCAAGAGAGCAACTTAATACCCATATGGTAAGTATCAGTATTAGAATGTTTTGCGAATTGCATTTCAGGACTAACTCTCTTTCAAGAGTGTTTATGGTAAATACAGAGCATGTTCTGTATATCACAATGTCTGTACAGTATCTTAAAAAATTTTAGTAGCCTTCAAAACAACACTGTTATTTTCAATGTAGGAAAAGTAGTCGTTTGGGAGATGCCCAAAACTGAAGCGTTAGTAGTGTTGAGACAGAAATAAAAGAACTTTTGCATCCTTGTTCACAGAAAGAAAAACAGAAGGTGTTTACAGATTTGTTCCAGTGATTCCTATTCTTCCTTTCCCTTCTGTTCCCATAACTACATTTATTCTTTTTCTGATACAAAGATGAATCTAACAGTGATACACAGTTATTGGACCTTGAATTAAGAGACTCAATCCTTTATTCTGTATCTAACCAAAACTGACATTAAAATCATCATTAGCTCAAATGTATAAGGACTACTGGCTTAAAGAGACTCTGCTGTAACTAGAAGTTACAAGCTGATTGGGATACCTGAATTATTCCCTTCCTTGCCTTGTGTTCTTTTTTAAGAAACATTTGTTGGATTTCTTCACCCTATAGAACCATAGAGCTAAAAAAAAAAGACACTTAAACTTGATCTCTTATCTGAAAGGAAGGTGGTTCGTAGTGCTCCGTTTATATAAAGTCAGGCTGTGCTGTTAGGCCAGGTTATAACCCCAAACCCAGTGATCTGAACTCCTGACCTCCTGGCTTACATATAAGTTTGGTATTTACTGAACTGTCCTTGAACTTGAATATGCCTGACACTGTTTCCATTAGAACACTGCATTGTCATAGCTTTGGAAATCAGATTTTATTTTGGAATGATGCTAAAGCTCATTGCCCACCGACGTGGGGCATTTTTTTTTCTTCTTTTTTTCCCTTCAAAATTTACCAGTAACTCTTTTTGAGAAGGAAAATAACTTACAGTTTTAAAATCAGTTATGACAGGAAACTAGGACAAAACATAGAAATAACCTTGCAGTTTTGAACCCTCCAATACTTCTCTTTTTGTCTTAGAAAGAAAGAAAGAAAAGAAGGAAGGAAGGAAGAAAGAAAGGACCAAAAAATAGTCCTTTTTTAATTTTATTTTTTTTAATTTCCTGTGAGAGTGGGGCATAATCACAATTCCATGGGAGTCAGTGGAGATTTTTCCATTTTTCGTCCTGGACTTAAAGTCAGATCAAGACCATAAAATTTTCCCTGGAAGATTTCAGGGGTTTTTTTTGGGGTACATTCTTCTATGAGAATCAACAAGCCATTTTCTATACTTACTGCTTTTACAGATTGATTAGTTAAAGAATCTTTAAACTGAATGTAGTATTATAGTTGGAACAAATGTGAATATATTCCCAGTAATATGTAATCTATAGATACAATCATTTCCTAACTGTGTGTGTACATTTTAACAGATTGTTACTATTCTGTGGGCCATATATAACTGCAGGCATTGACTGGTTATCTTTTAATGCATATAACTCTTAAAAAATAGGACTTGATTTTGATTTAGTTAAACCTCAGAGAATCTCTGTAGATATGTGTAAATTCTCTGAAATGTTGAGACAGCTTGTCATGTTGAGTACTATTTATCATATGTTCCAAATTCAAACTTGCCCCTAAGTGATACAAACCATGTTAATTCATGACGTGAAACTGGAGAATAAAGTTTTGCACTATATTTTCATTTGTCTCTCATTGGAAATAATGTTAGGAACCATCTTCTTGAGTGTAAGGTCTGTTTCTACAGATATGAATAAAAGAGCTCTCAACTATAATCAGTTCACAAATGGAGTTGAGATTGGGCAGCATTTCCAGCTAAGGCAGCTCCAGGAAAACAAAAGATATGAAGAGACATTACAGGACACCAGCAGGGAAGGGGCTTAAAAAGAGGTCTCTCTAGCTGTCCCAGTGCTGCTCAGAACATTCCTCTCCTTTTCTTAAAACAATCGTTTTTCTCGGTCCTCCTTTAAAATAACTTTAATTGCTCCTGCTCTCTTAAGAGTGTGACTACTGCAGAATTAACCGCTGTGATGAGCCCCTGTCTGAGACAGCTCAGCCTCAGTGTTTGGAGCTGCTCCTGCCGTGCTGTGTTTCACCTGTGCTGCTCTCCTTGTGTTTACTTCTGAGGAGTTCTTGTGCTGCAGTAAAAGAAAATGCTCTGGGGAGCTGTGGAAACCAGAAATACTGTAGAGAGTTTGGGAGCATAGGAGGAAGCAGTCTAGGTGATACCTCTTTTCATAGTCCTCAGAAAGAAAGCAAGGAAGCTTTCTATCCTGTTAAAATCTTAGCTCATAGTTGAACCTGCTTCCTGCTTTGCTCTCTTCTGGGAACAGGTACAACCCTGTACCTGTATCTCTTAACCCAAAGAAAATGTTGGGTTTGGGCTCTTGTCCTGGGAATCAGAGGGAAAAGTGCTTTTTCTCCTGTTTGCAAGCCACTTCGTGCTCATCTCCTGGAAGTCATTCCTCATTTGGGAGTTTGCAGCAGCTTCATTGGTACATTTTGGATGGTCTGTTACAAATACTGAACGTGACCTTTTGAATCAGAGAGATGCATGGAGGCTCTTGCCACCTCATCTTTAATATGGTTAGAAAAGAATCATTAGTAGAATGGTTAGCAGGCGAAAAATTGTTACCATTATTCCTCCAGCTTTCTTTGTATGTGTAAAATATCTTCAGTGCTTTTGCCTGGCGAGTGAAGGAAGATACAGACAAAACAAAAGACCGTATAAAAAAGCATCCCTCCCAAGTTGTCCCACCCGCTTTTGAAGGTGTATAGGATAAGTCTGGGCTTTCAGCGCACTGTATAATGCTGACACTTTTTGTGTTTCAGCTGCAGATTGACTTTAAACCAACCCAGTTGTAGCAAATGTTGTGCAATAAGTGCATAGTACTTTGCCAAGCTTTGGATCTCAGAGAAAACATCTGACAGACAATGCAAGTTATTTCCTGAAGAATTGGGCCCTTTCTTTGCTCATTTGGCTTTTTATTAATTACATATGTTTCCCTTACTAGTCTTAATCATACCTGCTAAATGTTGGGGGAGGAATAAATATACTAGCAGTTTTAAAGCGTATTGAATTTCTACCTGACTTACTTTTTGGTGCTTTCTTTATGTAGGAACTTTGTGCTGCCTTTGAAGCCAAAGAAGAGACATATAAGTGTCTAATGCAGAAAGGCCAGCAGATGCTTGCAAGATGCCCAGAGTCTGCTGAAACAAACGTTGAGCAGGACATAAATAACTTAAAAGAAAAATGGGAATCGGTACAAACAAAGCTCAGTGAAAGAAAAGTATGTGTTTTTACATAAAAATTGAAGTGTAAATTATGTATTTAAGGATGTTAATGTTCAGTGCTTTTGTGCATGCATACTTGCTTGATCTTTTAGATTTCAAATCAATTGTAGAGACAGTTATGCAGAATTCACTGATATGTTTAGAAAGTAAATGGGATTCAAGAAGTCGATTGTCCATAATTGGGGGAAGATGGATGAGAATGGCACAAGGCTGTCCCATAGAAATATGTTAACTGATACTGATAATGCTCATTTGGTGGGATGAGGGCTTTTTTTGTTTTTATTACAGTAATCATAGACATGAGAGACTGAATAAAATTATTTGATCATTAAAGTTTATCTCCTTCTCAGTACAGAACTGCTGCATTAATTTTCCTAGCTTTTATCCATTTCTTTTTCTTAAAATTCCCAAACACTTGGCCTTCTGCCACGTACTTCAAGTGACTACCTTCTGTTCTAACGTAGATCAATGATTTCACTGATAAGCAACATACGTTTTCTTATTATTAATTTCATTTTGCTTTCATTCCTTCACGCAGTATAGTCCATTTATTGTACCTCAGTCAAACAATGAAGAATATCAATAATTACAAACAGAGGAACTCTGTACAGCCCTGATATGTAAAAAGCACAAATATTTAACTAACATCTTAGGTATATTTTAAAGTAAGAATGCTGGTGTCTCTTAAGGTAACTGTATAATGTAAGAATGTCTGGCTAATTAATACCCAACACTAGCACCTTCTTGCTGTGAGGTCGGAGTGAGTGCAGCTATGCCAGCAGTGAATTGTTTGAAAATCTTTGACTGCTGTCGCGTGATCAACAAAAATTCTGTACCCAAAATTAGTCTTGGTTCAGGCAACCAAGATGATAATTGGACTTTATTAAAAAGGAGTGGTTTAGGCAAACTTGTTCTTTGCTTAGCGCAAGAGAGTAAATTAGATGACCTCTTCGAGGATGTTGCAACTGCACTGCCACCTCAGATTTCTGCAACTCTACTGGTTTTGTATTGAAAATGATAAATTCATGTGTCCCATTAGGATTAAGTAGTAGAAGATGTAATGTGTTCTAATGTAGAAAATTTTATCTTGATACTGGGTGCTGTATTTTCTACTCATCTATCAGACATAATTTTACTGTTACTCTTCTATCCATCTCCTTTAATTTGCTCAAATGTAGGCTGTTATTTTAAAACTCAGAAACTTTGAGTTGGAAATATGTTTTAAAATGCTAAACTAAAATGGTTTACTCCAAAATGCTGAACTAAAATGGTTTACTTGGCTGAAGCCCCTGCACAATATCGACTGCTATTAAAGTATGATGTATCTTTCCAGACCAAACTGGAAGAAGCCCTCAATTTAGCAATGGAGTTCCACAACTCGCTTCAAGATTTCATCAATTGGCTTACTCAGGCTGAGCAAACTCTAACTGCAGCTTCTCGGCCAAGTCTTATCTTGGACACTGTCTTGTTTCAAATTGATGAACACAAGGTATGTAAAGAAACAGATGTGTAATGTTTTTCTCCCACTCTGTGGAGATACTTTAACAATGTCCAAATGAACCCTGTAACTCTGGCACTTGGAGAAACATATAATTTCTTTTAAAATTGCATTTTATAGTCTTTCTTGCTACATCACTCTTTATCAGACTGGGTTTTTTAGTGTTTACACAGTGCTTAAGCAATGTAGTATTTGGAGTAATTTTCTCCCTTTTTTCCAAGGTTTTTGCTACAGAAGTGAATTCTCATCGAGATCAGATCATAGAGCTGGACAAAACTGGAACCCATTTGAAATATTTCAGCCAGAAACAGGATGTTGTCCTTATTAAGAATCTGCTGATTAGTGTACAGAGTCGATGGGAAAAAGTAGTTCAACGCTTAGTTGAAAGGGGAAGAGCTTTGGATGATGCAAGGAAAAGAGCCAAACAGGTAATCGGACAACAGCTGTTATGCAACTCTTTGAACTTAGCTGTAATTACATCCAGACTCTTGAAGAATATGGTACTTAAAAGCACTTTCAAGTAAGTCTGGATTTAGTGTAACAGACACTGTTGAGTTAGTGGAGCAATTTCTGTGATTGAATCATAAAGCGCTTCATTTGGGAGGTGAAAGCATCATTTTCAACCCAAGCAGTGACTTCTGTCTGCAATACAGGGTAGTCTAAAAGAAGAAAGTTGCAGTATGGCTTCCAGATGTATATTAGTGCCATCTGTCCTTAAAAAGAAGTTTCATAATCAACCCCTTACATTTTAAAGAATGTGATGAACGCCTTTCACTAATCTGTGAGAGTATTCCTTAGTATTTTCTTCTTGGGTTTACGTTGTGCCCTGATTAAGACTCATCACTTCCTCAGTCTCTTATGTTGGTTAGTAGAACAATGTCTTTTGTGTGGTAAGATGTCTCTATTTATTTCCTTAAAACCTGGAGAGGTTTTTTAACACAGTTTTCCTCACCAGGGAGCATTCATGTTTTTTTCCTTAGATTCATGTTGCCCTCACTGAGGAACATAAATGATAAGATGCAAAATGTGTGAGAGGAATGTAATCGTTTTAAATGTCAATAGGAAGTTCTAGCTGCTTTTTATTCAAGTGAACATGACCATTCAAGATTTGGTCATGTTCACAGCCAAACCACATTCCTGTATTCACTGCTACTGCTGCTCGGCTCACAGAGTAAGAACTTCCTCTGAGCAATAAATTAACCCATAAGCCAATCAAATGTTATGTATTTTCCAGCAGTTTCTCTTGTGCATTCACACACACACACAGCGGAGCTGAATACAGTAAGTTAATTTAGGACAACTATCTATGCAGAGCAGGGAAGGAATACTGAAGGGTACTGGTGTGAAGGCCAGATCCACAGCCCTGAACAACACGGTCCAGGAGCCTCGAGAGTTTTCTGAACTAGTTCCTTGTGCTTTCATGTGTAAGCAGCCCAGGCAAGAAGAATTTGCAAAAGGGACGCAGAGAGAAAATCAATCAGCTTAGAAAAATTGAATCCCAAAGGGATGCTGCTTTGTGAAAGCTAGCTGAATCTTTGGTCTTTCCCTGCTTCCTTCCCTGAAGCACTCTTTTTGTTGATACAGGAAGGAAGATCAAGGATCTGTTCCTTGCCCGTTAAGATAGCATTTGATATAATGAGAGCATTTATGAGCAACCCAGGGAAAATCTTGAGCAGTCATCCAGATGGGAGTTTTCCCCAGTGATTTATGGCTGTTGTCCCATATAGGCGATAGCTAAGCACCATTCTTGCTGTATTCACTATTCATTACTAAAAATGTAGGAATCTAAATGACCAACACATCAACAGAAGTTACCAATATGTCATTGAAAGATGCATATTATGTGTGCAGATCATGTACATAAAAGGTTGCTAACGCCCGTGGGAGAAGGGAGGCCAAGTCCAGTGGGCACATGATTGGGCTAGTCACTATTTGAGAGACCGGGGAGAAAAAGCACTCCAAATCTTTTCGAAGTCTGTAGAGTTCTTGTTTGGCCTGTGGAGAATTGGTTGGGGTTTAATATTCTCAGACTATTTTATGAATCAGTGAATTTTTAAATCCATGCAAATCTCACTTTCTTGCAGTTCCATGAAGCCTGGCACAAACTTATGGAATGGCTAGAAGAGTCAGAGAAATCTTTGGACTCGGATCTTGAAATTGCGAATGACCCTGACAAAATAAAGATGCAGCTCGCACAGCATAAGGTGAGTCATGAGTGATGAAATGCAGGGTGCTCAGTGAGTTGTAGGTAAGTCTATCAGCCTTGCACTGTTCAGTCAGCAAAGGAAGTAGATTTGTGGCCTCACTGCAATGGAGTGCTTACTAGCATTAAATTAAATGGTGGTATGTTACAGGTGAGGAGTGGAAAAAAAAACTTTTTCACAGTACCTGGTCTTTGGGGAATGGCTAACTGTGAAGAAGAACGACATAATAATACAGCACCGTGGAAACTTTAAAAACCAAAGTCATACTATGTTAGAACAGAAATCTCTGAAGAGGTTTTATTCATAGAATCATAGAATGGTTTAGGTTGGAAGGGACCTTAAAGATCATCTAGTTCAAATCCCCCTGCCATGGGCAGGGACACCTTTCACTAGACCAGGTCACTCAAAGCACCATCCAACCTGGCCTTGAACACCTCCAGGGATGGGATCTCCACAGCTTCTCTGGGCAACCCGTTCCAATGTCTCACCAGCCTCACAGTAATGAATTTCTTCCTGATACCGAATCTAAATCTACCCTCTTTCAGTTTAAAACCGTTGCCCATTGTCCTATCACTACACTCCCTGGTAAAGAGTCACTCCCCATTTTTACTGTAGGTCCCCTTTAGGTACCAGAAGGCTGCTATGTGCTCACCTCAGAGCCTTCTCTTCTCTAGGCTGAACAACCCCAGCTTTCTCAGTGTGGGTCTTCATAGGAGAGGCACTCTAACCCTCTGATCATCTTTATGACCCTCCTCTGGACCCAATCCAATAGGTCCCTGTCCTCCTTATGTTGCGGGCCTCAGAGGTGGACGCAGTACTCCAGGTGTGGTCTCACCAGAGTGGAGTAGAGGGGGAGAATCACCTCCCTCGACCTGCTGGCCACGCTTCTTTTGATGCAACCCAGGATGCTGTTGGCTTTCTGGGCTGTGAGCATGCATTGCTGGCTCATGTGAGCTTCTCTTCCACCAACACCCCCAAGTTCTTCTCAGGGCTGCTCCTGATCCATTTTCCGCCCAGCCTGTATTTGTGCTTTGGATTACCCAGCCCAGGTGCAGAACCTTGCACTTGGCCTTGTTGAACTTCAAGGTTTGCATGGGCCCACCTCTTAAGCCTCTCCAGGCCCCTCTGGATGGCATCGCTTCCCTCCGGCATGTTGACTGTGCCACAGAGCTTGGTGTTGTCGGCAGACTTGCTGAGGGTGCGCTCAATCCCACTGTCCTTGTTGCCAACAAAGATGTTAAACAGCACAGATCCCAATACCAACCCCTGAGGAACTCCGCTCCACTTGCCACTGGTCTCCACTTGGACATGGATCATTGTCTGTAACTCTTTGAGTATAACCATCCAGCAGGTCACTGGATACCGCAGGCTTTTTTCAGTCTTTAATCTGCAATTTTACCATCTGGTTATTTGGGTTGGGATTTTCCTTTTAATGCTACAGAACCACTTCAAAACTGAAAAATAATCATGTATTTTGATCAGCAGTTGCTTTTTATGGAAATATTGGATAGTGGAAATATTAATTAAATCCTCTACAAAGTACAATGAAACCATTAGTAGCAAAGGTTGTTTCTCTTCATGGGATTCAAAATTCCAGGACTAGCTTCGCACAAACCCAGCTACTATAGGTGAAAATGTAAAAATCTCTCTGATTGACCCTGCTTCTCAAACAAGTAACGATAATGTAAAAGCTCTGTAGTTCCATCAGATGCAGGGCAAAAGGATGGATGGAGGAAGTCTTTACTTCATTTTTACTTTTGTAAAGAGCCTAGAATAATATATTAGTGAGTGTCAAGTGTGGGAGTGGTAGAATCTTCAGAGACAGACTGTGTCTCAATATTTATCTTGGAGCAGTTTCATCAGAGACAGAGAATTGAAAGATCATTTTTCTACATTTTGGCATATATTTACTTGTACTTTTTGTGTCAGTCTTACTGTTCTCCATTTACACTTATTTTTTTCATTGTTCACAGTATCCCCAAGGGTTTGCATATCTAATTTTTCCCTCTCAGTGTAGCTTCTGATGATTGCTTTTATCTCCAACAAGTTTTGCCATGTATATTAACAATTCGTTACTGCATCAGTCTGCTTTATATTTTTATCATGTCTCAGTTTACATGATGATTTAAGTATTGTTTATCAACCAGGAAAATATTCTCCTTTAATATGGGAAAATTGGCTGTTGGTCAAGCAAAAATAGTTTTACCTATGCTTGCTGTTAAAACTTTTAGATAAAACCTACATTAACATGCTGTTACACTAACTCTGCAATTTCAGTTTGTTCTGGGATTGTTGCTGTTGCCAGAATTTGAAGTCAGCAATGGGAATTTAGGAAAAAAAAAAAATCTTTCTGTTAAGATAGTCATTCTTGTCTTCTGTGACTATGAATCTTAGTCCTTCCACCACTCCCCTCTTTTCTTTATATGAAGTTCAAATTTCTCACAAGTACACTCAACACGTTGTGACTTCGCTTTGAAGTCCTTTCAAGTCCTGAGCTTTGACTCTCTACTTTTATTTTCCTCCCCTCTTCTGAAATGTTAAACTTGCTAATCCCATTTGTTCTTTATACCTACAGCGGTTCATTTTATGAACCCAAGCTTCCTCACATGGATTGGCAGACTCATCACTTCTCTCAAACGTATCTTTTCTCTAGCTTCTTTTTGTATAAAATGCCTGCAGAGAACAGCTACTTGAGTTGCTTAAATCTTATTTCTCATTAAGGAACGGGATGGAATGTGGTACCAGGGACATTAGGATTGAAACTGGAGGAAAAAGATGAATGTGTGTGAGTGAGGGAGTTCTGTGAACTTTGTGACTTTAAACTTCAAACAACCCCCCCAAGAAATCAACTCAATTGTTTTTTAATGAGCTGTCAAACCTCCCAACACTGCAATGTCCTTCCTTGTATTTTGAGTCTTTTCCTTCCACTCCCACATATACCCCCTGTGTCTGTCTTTGTCTTTTCTGTCCAGCCTTGAAGGTTTCCTTGCTCCATTTAGTTAACGATTTTGCTATCTGAACTGAATGGGTGCTCTCTGTGTGCTGTAAGCAATAATTTGGACTCACTCTTTGCCAGTTGTTACTGCCAAAAAAAAAAAAAAGGCCCTGAAAGAGAAAAGCCAAGATAATATGTTTTCTCTCTCACTCATATCTAGTGTGTTGCCAGGGACTTTTGGGGGTTATTCATGGTCTGTTTATTAGCAATTTCTTCTCATTTTCAGAAGTCGGGAATGGAAAAACCCTTACTAGGTCACCCAATCCATTCCTGTGCTAATGGTGAATGTTCCTTACAGTACATTTATATGAACCTGGCTAATTTTATCTGAATGTTCCCACCTTCCTTAGAAGGATGGTAGGTAGATAGTTACTGAGATTTCGTTCATCTTACTCCTGGCAGCTTAAACCAAAATCTACTCTCAGTTACATCTCTGTGAAATCAAATGAAAGTAGATATAGAGCAGTATGTGTAGCCTCTCAAAGAACGAATCGACTGCAGCCTTTTGTTCACCTTTATATTTGGTTTTCCTGTATGATCCTTCTCTAGCAGTAATTTCATTGTGTTTTCTCATGCAAATCAAGTAACGCTGTGCATGTAGTGTTAAGTAAACAAACCGCCCATCAAATGAAAGGGGCACAGACATATTGTTTGTATTTAAGGAACTTTTATTAAAAAATTATTTTCATTTTGGAAATTATTTTTATTGTAGGTCTAGCTTGACAATGGTGTTTCCTTGTTGTTTTATATGAGGAAAATGACAGCAAGGAAATACCAAATTACAAAACAAATGCTGCCTTTTTTTTCCCTGATAAATTTTGATCATCAGTTCCCTCTGGATCGTGAAATAACCCTGAAGTAAGGATAGCGCAGTGCCAAAATACCAGGCGAGTTTTAAAAAAGGAACCTTGACTCACCCTGGGTAATCATACTGTCCCCATGGCATAACCCAGTGCCCACCTCTTACTCAAGATGTCTCCGTTCGACTTGAGCGTTCCCTGCCACACATTCACATTTCAAAAGAGCTGCGTGAACACGTGGGAAAGTCGGTGGAAGAGTTGTGAGCTACCATGGCACACGTTGGCGCAGGCCAGCTGGGACCAGCTTGCCAGTTGGAGGTGGGCAGGCACGCACGTGCAGCCAGGGGCCACGAGGAACCTTTGCAATCTTTACGTGCCATGACGAATTACTGTAAGTTGTAAATGGTAATCCTTGCCCTGCTGGATGTGGTGATACTGACTGTTGCTCTGAGAACCAGATGAATATCTGCCTCAGCAAACACTGAGCAAAAACTCTTCTGGCCTTGTATTTTTTCGTGACACACACACAAAAAGAATATTGATTCGATTGTGTATATATGAGTTTTCCTAAAGCAAACTTGTGATTATTTTTTTTAACTGATTTCCTGCTAGCAGTTCATGAAGATGAGAAATAAAACACTTGAAGTATTCCTGCCATTTAAAAGCTGCTGTGTAGTGCTGGTTTAGTCTTTTTTTGGCAGTGTTCCTTTATTTAATTATTCACTCTGTCAGTCGGTTAATTCCTCTGCAGTATCAGGTGGGCTGTGTTTCTGTGTGCTCATCTGTGCCTGTGTAAAGCTTCCAGAGGCTCTGGGCAGAAGGAGCTGTCACAGCTGGCAAGCAGATGCAACTGCTGTGTCACGGTCGTCTTCCAAAGCCCCTGGATCACAGAAACCTCCTTGTGATCAGGGCTTCCAGCCCAAAATGAGTTATTGGGATGTCACCTAGCTGCTTCTTGTCCATGGATCTGTGTACTCTTGGCATACTATTCTTCCCAGTTATAGTATGCTTCAATCTTAGGAGGTTTAAATGCTTGTGGTTGGAGGATTCACAGCTTGACCATTCTGAGGTAAAACAGAATGACCTTTGTAGCCCTTGGGGTGCTCTACATTGGCTTGAAATCTTCATATGTAAAAATGCAGTGTGAAGACTGCTCAGTTCATGTCTCCCAAACTAGCAGTTCTTTCACATTCTTTTGGCTACCAGGCAGCCCCTTGCTGGAGTTTAGGAATATTATTGTAGGACAGGAATTGTTGCTCTCACTGAAGGAGGGATTTTCTAGAAATTGTCCCAGTAGACGTAGAGGTACATTCCTAGAGAGGAACAAAAGGCAGGGGCTCTGCTGGTGTCCATATAATTTCAGGTGCACCATGGTGCTAGCAGACTAGAAATTTTGTGGTAAGTTTAAAATTTTCTTGCAGCAATGTTTACAATTCCCATTGCATATAATATGTCAGAGATTAATTAATTGTGGTCTGTAAGCAGTTAATACTATATGGGTGTTTTCTTTTCATTCCACTTATATAGGAATTCCAGAAATCTCTTGATGCCAAACATTCTGTGTATGATACCACAAATAGGACTGGACGCTCCTTGAAAGAGAAAACCACATTGGCTGATGACAATTTGAAACTTGATGATATGCTGAGTGAACTAAGGGATAAGTGGGATACAATTTGCGGAAAATCAGTGGAAAGGTAAATGAGAACCAATCTAATTACTCAGCAGATAAAAAAAAGTACTTAGGAGAATTCTTTTGCCTTCTGTTGTGTAAAAGTAAAACCAGAGGGGCTAGCTTGTTTGATTTTAAGAGTGCCAAAGCAGCAGAATACTAGAAATGGGTACTTTCCTAATAGTATGAAAGAGAACTGGGGGGAAAGGAATGATACCTCAATTTAAAGAGGGAAACACTGATCTGAAGCCCTTGTTATGATTTTATGCTGAAAATGTTTTCTTGAAGTGTATGAATGATTATTTTTGTGTGTGTGTCTATGTTATTTTTTTTTTTTCCTAGACAAAATAAACTGGAGGAAGCCCTGTTATTTTCAGGACAATTTACTGATGCTCTGCAAGCTCTCATTGACTGGTTATACAAAATTGAACCTCAGCTGGCAGAAGATCAGCCAGTACACGGAGACATTGATTTAGTGATGAACCTGATCGACAATCACAAGGTAATTCCAAAAATATTATTTTTTAATTACTAGATTACTCATAAGCCTAGCATTTTAATGGTATCTTTACTTGGCTATTCTTTAATTTTTAGAAACATGGAATAGTTTTATAACACACACATGTCATCAACAATGAAAAATGCTGTTAAACGTACATGGAAGAAGATAACTGTTAGTGACTCATTGACACTAGTTAGCATTGAGATACTCTGTTCAATGCTGCTATCCTATGTGTTTATGAATATCATGTCAAAACTTGTAAGTGTTCATTTAGGAATACATGTGTGTGGGCAAGAGGTGGCAAAAATTATTTTACTGGAAATCTTCGGGGGAGACCGGGCTTTTTATTTAGTACATCTGCTAATGAAATGTCCGGTGCACTTCTCATGATTATAGCAGTATTTCAAACCTGCAAGGCTGCTGTGTGTTCATGGAGAAAAGTAGTTGAAATGCTTAAGTTATGCACGGGAGTATACAACTACATGATGTCCCCCAGAAAGTCTACATTGGCAACCTGCAGTATTTTGTTATTGAGGTGTTTTTGGAGATGGGAGCAAGTTGGAGGTGTAGGACTGTTCCTCTGAATCCCAGTTTTGCGGTTCGGTATGTTGGAAGAAACAGCTGTTGAAATTACTGGTATTGCAAAGGCTACACAGTCAGAGCTCTGGAGCCTGAGAGGTTTACAAGGTGAAAGCTCCTCTGTTCATCTGCCAGTGACTTCCAGTACCCAAAGACTGTTCAGTGAGGAGGAGACTTTGTCCCTCATTAAACATAAGTATTTGGAAACATGGGTTGTCTATAAAAATTAGCCTTAAATACCCTGGAATTGTTTGTGAGATCCCATTGCATATCACAACTAGGTCATAGACAGTGGCACGGTATACTGTAATTGTCGTATCTTCTTTCAAGAGCTTCCCTATGTAACTGGAGGTTGTTCCATCTGCAAATGGGAATGTACTCTTGCATAAATATATGAATATGTGGTGAGATCTACAGGCTTATAGTCAGACCCCCAGATGGGGTTTTAGTTCCATTTTTATGATGTTAAACCTTCTCCTTAATTGTTAGCATTTTATCTGATCTTTTCCTGCTGCGGCAATCTTGCGCATTAATCAAGTGTGTCGGATCAATTGCTTTGATAAAGACTGTAAAGCCAGCATGGTAAAGAGGCTGGATTTCCCATGCATTCCACCAGGATGGGTTTTCAGAATCTGCCTGACATTTTCCTACCATATTCCAGTTTTATTAGGGTAGGGTAGAGTGTAAATATCTTCGTATGGAATCTAATGAGCAGAACTTGTGTGTTTTGAGTCACTTTGATAGAGTTATTCTTGATAGAACTAAATACATACTTTGATTTCTTCTTATAACCAGTAGGGGTTTTTTTGTTCCTCTTTACATAATTATGCCTTAATGAATTAAACCTATCAAATGTATTATTTGGTCCCTAGGTTTTCCGGAAGGAGCTGCGAAAAAGAACAAGCAGTGTCCAGGCTCTGAAGCGCTCTGCCAGAGAGCTGATAGAAGGCAGTCGTGATGACTCTTCCTGGGTCAAAGTCCAAATGCAGGAGCTGAGCACTCGCTGGGAGACGGTTTGTGCTCTGTCAGTGTCCAAGCAAACACGACTGGAACAGGCTCTTCGACAGGTAGAGGAATACTAATGGTGCTACATGTACTTTATGAGAAGCAGAGCAAATATCTTACAGTCTAATTGCCAACAATTTAATTTCATTTTCACTTCATGTCATTCAATTTAATTTAATTTCATTTTAAAATACTAATTTTCTTGCTCATACATTGCCTACCTTGTCTCCATCCCTTTACCACAGCACGTAAATAATGCCTCCTAGCATTTATTATTGCTGTTATTATTAGTCTATACCACAAATGCAAAGCAAATGTTTCAAAGACCTTACCATCTAAGGAAATCACTGAAGTTACAGTCAAGCGTGAAGGGTGATTAAGAGCTATGCTCCCTTCACAGGAAGCTGGAGATTACAATCATTTTATGCCCTTCGTGCCTTATTGGAAAGAAGTAAATTTATGTACTGAAATTTTGTTTACATTGCCATAATTACAGTGCATGGCGAAGTACATTACAGAAAAAACGAAGTTGTGCTGAGTGCACTCAGGAGCTGGAACAGTGCATGTATGTCAGTATTGGGTGGTACTGATCCCAAACAAGTAGGATGTACAGCTATGTGAAGATACACCAGCTTAGGCTGGTGCTAGGATGGGGCTTCTGCAGTACCGATGGATCCACTGTGTACAAAATTCCTGCCGTGCTTTTCCCAGGGTACTGTGTTTGTCCAGCTCTCCAGTTTCTCAGCAGGCACAGTCCTGAGCTACCTCAAACGCTAATTGTGTGCCATATTCAGATATGGTCATGCCCAAAGGTGGAACTTTCTTGTTTTCTCCAGACATAAAAGGGTTGGTAACCAACGGGCTGTCAATTAATTCTGCTTAACCAGTGATTTAGGCTATGCAGTAAATATAGTTCTCATCTCTCCAGCTGGTCCATGAAAGCACCTCCTGTGTAATTTGTCAGCATAAAGGCATGACATTCTCAACTGAGCTGCAAATACATTAAAATCAGATGGCTAAAAGCCTGTTCATGCTTTTAGGCCTCCTATAACTTTTTGGGAAGCATGAGATATTTTTACAGTTATGAAAATGTAGTACTGTATATCATTGACTTTTTAATGGAAAGTTAATGTGCCAGTACTGCTGCGTGATTAATGACTCCAAATGTGGGCTCAGTCTCCTTGTGTCAGCTGCAGTGTGTCTGTCAGATCCCCTCACAAGTGACCGTGACTTCTTGTATTTTAACAGGCAGAAGAATTTCACTCGGTTGTCCATGTCCTTTTGGAGTGGCTGGCAGAGGCAGAGCAGGCTCTTCGTTTCCATGGAGTCCTTCCAGATGATGAAGAGGCCTTGCGTACACTGATAGACCAGCACAGGGTAAGCAAGGAAATGAAGGGGATAGGCCTGTAAGAGGGTGGAATAAAGGAAAGGAGGCAAACGCTATCCCATGTTGTCATATCCAGCATCCAACGTATGGTTTTGCAACTGTTTCTATAGAGAAGCTAGAAGTTCAATGGAGTTGACAGTTTGGTGGCCATACTGATGCTGGACTGAGTCCTCTTGCTTACTAAGAAAATAACGGGCCTTCAGAAAGTCGCTGTAAACATGTAGAGAGAGATGCAAACTCCTCTGTAGAATATATGCTGCCTGGCAATTAGAACACAGACTGCTACAGCAGCGAAAGCGTATGTGTCATCTTAGCACCATTCAGCAAAACAGCATATACTTTTCTGTCAAGGTCATTTGTAGCTGTCAGCAGAATTATGTTACCATCCATTAACCTTCTGTCCTGGTGAAACAGCGTGCTGTCATACTTCACATGCATGAGGAACTGAAATACTGCGGTGCCATAGGTACTGCAGGTACTAGATTGCAGGCCATCAACCTGACTCTGCAGTAATGAAATGGGAAGATGGCTAAGTGAGGAGCATGGAGGTCACATTTTCACTATCCGAGCAGGAGGTTACAAACACGCACATTTAATCCCACGCAAAACTTTTCTTGTAAGTGCGATAGCAATAGTACCAAGAATGTAGTGCCCACGCTCTTACAGAACAAATTGTAAGAGTAATGGATTTGTTCATCATTGCTCTGAAGAAATTTATAACAAAATTTATGAAATGGAGAGTGGAAAAGCATCCTGTTTAAATTGAGTTTGGGAATACTGTTACACTGAGGAGTGCGTGCAGGGTATGACTGTAGTGGTTGAGTAAGGAGTTTTCAAGGTACTCAGACTGCAGTGTTTTGAAGAAGTTTTCAGATTTAATTCAGGGCCCTGGCAACTGGGTGCCCTAGCTGGTTCTTTAGCTGGCAAATGTATGTATGCATCAGCATATGCTGACTAATGTTGGCAGTAGCAACCTGCTGTCTCCGATGCAATTAAATTTGGCTTTAGCTGTGTTTCCATGTGCTTCATCAGTTCCCTTTTATTTAATTTTTTGCTCTTCTGAATAGAGAACTGTCTGAATGAAATCTTAGGTCCCTTGAAATCATTAGAAAAAACATCTTAAATTTCTACCACTGCAGTGCAGATTGATTAACAAAATATTTCTGTACAACTGCTCAAAATTGTGCTGCCAAAGCTGAAGCATAACTTGGAACCTCCAACCAAAGCAAAGTTTGTCTCTTAAAAACCCCGTCCAGCTGGGGAGAATAGTCACTAGCACAACACAACCAGCCTCTGTGTTAGATGTGGCCGTATTGCACTTAATTTTTTTTTTTGGCAGGCTTTAGAAGATCTTCTCCCAACCATACGTTGTTTTTAAAGGCCAAATAATAGAAATACATGAATTGTCAAGCTAAGAAATGTTGTGGCACTGCTGCTTTACCCCTCAATAAGCACATGTGGCAAAATCTTCCTTGAATGAGTGGTCCCTTCTCTTAGGCTTGTAATATCAGCTTTTAAGAAGAAAAAAAAGAAAATATGGGAAAATGTAATATTTGATACTAGTTTTAAACATGATGGCTGTATTATAATGCTGCACTATTAATATCAAAAATGTATGACTGACATTATTTACATAAATATGAAATGTATCTTTATCACTGTGATTCATGTAAAATAGTTTAAATGCATTTGTATCCAGCTATATGTTAAAAGGTTTTGTCAAGGCACTATTTTATCCAAATGCCCATTACCGATTTTATTTTCTTGAATACTGCAGATGATTTAATGAATTCTGCTCTCTCAGGGAGAGAGGTTTCTTTCACTTGGTATCCTCTCAGGGACTGAGAGGTGTAGTAGGTTAATGCACTGCTTTAGTTAATGAGAAGCATCCCATCTCCTCCCTTGTAAATGCATCTGTATCACTGGACTGCCCCAGAGTTCAATACAATTAGTATCCTTTACAGAGGAAAAGCTTAATACACTGTATGTACCGTGTCACAGATTTAGATTTTGAGATATTCTAATACAGTTGTGCAGGGAAAGCTATGTTGTTGTTGTCTGTTTTCCTCCTGGCCCCAGCTTATTCTGGTAGTCTCTCACTACAGCCCACCTCAACTTTTCCAAAACCATTTTGAACTGAAATACTGATGTGTTTTTATGAGAGAAGGACTGCTATTGTGATTGTGTCTTAAACTTTGACATTACTTTAAGCTTAAGGCAAAATCAGTTAGTAATGAATTTCTTTAAATATATAGCCTACCTATTCCAGGCTTTTAGAACTACGTAGAAGAGACTGTTTCTTTCACACTTTTAGTTCATAATAACTTCATATTTACTTTGTAAAGGCACAGGATAATGTCATTATGCTGAGTTGTAGAATCTGTTTTTACAACGTTTAGGTGATTTTGAATTTTCTAGGATCTGACTTGACTGATCTTTTATTTCTGGAATCCAAAGTAGCCCTTTGTGGATGGAGAGAGGAAGAGTTAAACTTTCAGAGATGTGGTTCCATTTTGTAGCCCAATTAAAGATCTTAAAATACAACAAAAAAATTCCACTAGGCACTGAGAGATACTGGCAGTTAAGGGTGCTCACAAAAACACACAGACTACACAACATTTAGACATAAGAAACACACACACACACACACACACACACACACCCCGCCCAGAATAGTAAAACCATTGTAGTAATAATAATTAAAAAATTAATGCAAACTGTAGAAAGGATGGGAAAAGTCCTTCAGGTTTTTTGTTGTTTTCCCCTGCACCCAGTTCTGGTCCTGCCACCCTTTTCTCTGCCAGGCTCCCTAGGAACATCAGTGGCTATAAGCTTGGATGTCTAAAGCTGTAAACATCCTTTGGCTTTTACGAGATTTTTCCCACATGGCAGCGCCTCTGAAAACAGCTGGTTAATTAGCAGTGTCTGTCCCTGTTCTTGCTGTGTTTCTCCCTCAGCTGCTGAGTTTTCACATTTGTGTTAGTTTAGTATAGCTGCTCCTGAAGTCCTCTATCATCTTGTCTGAGCGTGTAATTATAGTTGGACATTTCCAGCCTCTGCTAGGAGCTTGATAGTTTATTATGAAGAATTACTGTAACTGACAGACAAACCAAGTCATCTGAAATGTTGCCAGTAATGATTCTAACCATCATATAGTTGATTTATAGCACTTCTAAAACACTGTGATTTTCCTTCTTTTTTTAAATAAGGACATGTGTCTTTCAACATTTATGTGTCCTGGGCTTTTAAGGAGTGGCAAGCTGGGATAAAGACTTCAGGACTTCATTTAGTACTTATGTGGAACAGGCTTTTTAAGCATTTTTAACTTTTCTCACACAAATTAAACTTGCTTCTTGGAAGTTGAATCTCTTTGAGCAATGGAGAGGCCTGTGACCTTCCCAAACTGTGCACTTAGATTTCTCTTGCAAATTTTGTTAACATCTAATTGAAATTGTTACCTCTGGTTTAGGAATTTATGAAGAAACTGGAAGAGAAAAAGACAGAACTGAACAAAGCAACAGGTATGGGTGAAGCTATCCTCGCTATCTGCCACCCAGACTCCATCACCACCATTAAGCACTGGATAACAATCATCAGAGCCAGGTTTGAAGAGGTCAGTATATGTCAAGCCATCTTCATTGCAACAGTCCATCTTTGATTGGAACACAACTGACAACTGACATGATAGTTAGACTGGGGGGAAATGATCCAGCTGTTGAGAACTAAACATTTAAAATACCCGCAGTGATGGATGTGAATACCAGCCATACTTCCCTAGGTTTTATTTTAAAACTTAACAGGGCTTTAAGAACTAAAGCAGATGGTCAGACTTCTTTGTTTGTATGTATTAAAGGAAATACTGCCTGACACTTCCCATGTGAAGAAGGTTTCTAGGGAGAAACTTGAAAGTTACAAAGGAAAGAAAATACGGGGCAAACTTGAAGCATTTTCTAATTGCATTAGGGACGATTTCAGTCCAACATATTTCTAATCTAGAAGATTTCCAAATGATTTAAATGGCTACAGGTAGGTCTCAGAGGGTGTACCACACTCTCAGCTGCTAAGGTGGTATTTTCTGTGTACCTTAGGTTTAACAAAAACCAAAATACTGATGTTAGCAAGTGTGACTTCAGGAACGCCCAGGAGGAAGATGGACACCAAATCCTGAGTGATTCACTAACTTGTACATACTGTTTGATAAAGTTCTTAATGTGTTGCCCGAGTGTACCATTTACTGCATTTAACAGCACCTGATCCTGAATATCTGTGGGAAAAAATGTGGTGTTGAACTGGGAATTCTAGTTACGTGGCACCTTCAGTGATCAGCCACTACATCTAGCACCTTTGATATTCAAACATCAATAGGCCTGGGAGGAAGCTCTGGGTTTACAGTCAGCAGAGCAATTTTAAATACATTTTAAAGAATGTCAGATGTGCACATACTCATGCATTGGTTCTTTTATCCAGGTCTTAGCATGGGCTAAACAACATCAACAGAGACTGGCAGGAGCTCTGGCTGGATTTATTGCTAACCAGGAATTGCTGGAAGCCTTGCTGTCCTGGTTGCAGTGGGCGGAGACGACACTTACTGAAAAAGATAAAGAGGTTGTCCCCCAGGAGATCGAGGAGGTTAAAGCACTTATAGCCGAACATCAGGTAAGGCATGTTAAGTGACAGTGTCCTACTCATTCCACAAATTCCTACTCATTCCACTCATGTCTTAGCTGGGCTTTGCAATGAAGTGTGAATCTCCTTAGCTATTTTCTCTCCTAATAATCAAATCCCTTTTCAGATACTCAGTTGTGTGTTTTGTGCTTGTAATTTATTCAACACAGAGTTAAAAAAACCAACCAAACAAAAATTCAGTGCCACATTGTTCTAAAAACAAACTTACAGCTCCCCATGGGAACAATAATAACAATAATAAAACCCCACATTAAGTACATGATAGTGCTGCGGCCTTAGAACTAGTGTTACAGTGTGGCTTCACTATTTTGATTTCAAAACTATGTTGATGAAGTGCCAGAGGGAGCTGCTGGGGCAGTGAATGCTCATAGGCTTACCCCAGCTTACATGCCAGAGCTGCCTCACTTCTATGCACTGCAGTCTGGACAGCAAGGAACACCTGAGTACTCAGAGTCAAAATTCTGTTGTACGTCATCTCACCGTACACAGTTAATAAAGGAGTTTGACAGACTGTTGTCTAGATTTAGCCTTCCTCTAACAGCCAGGCCATAGTGGTCTTAAAAGCTTATACTGCCAATTTTTGTTACCTACAAAACCTTTATCTGTGTCTTTTTTGTGAGGCTGGCATTATAAGAGTCTTTCTGTGCCATTCTTGTAACTTTGTTGTTTTGCTATTGTATATCTTTTTCATTCCTGTGGTCACTTTTGTGTATTGTTCATTAAAACGACCTCTATCTGATTGCAGACATTCATGGAGGAAATGACCAGAAAACAACCTGATGTGGATAAAGTTACAAAGACCTATAAAAGAAAGGCACTTGAACCCACTCCAGTACAATCTCATATTCCTGTCCTCGATAAGGGGAGAGCAGGAAGTAAGTAATGAAGTATTTTGGGACAGGTCACACACACCATTGCTCCATCTATAAAGATAAGAGATTACTAATAATCTAATAGGTTTGATTACCTTCTAGTGGAAAAGAGTGAAATTCTCTTTGATTTTTCTAATTATCTCTCATTTTTCATTGTAAGGAAATTTCTCGTAGCAGACTTGTATTTTTAAATGCTTCTCGAATACCTATTTTTAAAATGCGCGGCCTTTCATGTGCCATTAAACTTTCAAGAATCTTCACGTGCTGAGTCTTTGCAAATCTACCATAATCTGAAAGTGTAAACAACTTCTTTTACACAAAGATGTAGAGACAAAAGTTTGTTCTTACTGTCTATGAAATTATATGGATCTAATTAGAAAGTGTGTTCAGTGAAGTTGAATGGAAAGTGAATCATCGAGAGAGGACGTGGCTTTTTGTATTTTTAGATATACTTGCCCATTGTACTTTAGACTTACCCATACATGGAACCTGCTTCTAAAGTGGTTGTCTACTTTGCAACTCTTGAAGTATTTGCAAAGATTTTATTTAACCTGTGCAGCTTCACTAGTGCAGCCACTACTAGCTGCTTCTGGCTAGACAGGAGATAATTCAATGACCATGTGGTCCTTTCCCAGCAATGGTTAGAAAAAAGAAAAAAAAAAATCCCTTTAGATGGAATCATACCAGGGTATGGGCCCGTCATTTGGGACAGGAAGGAGTAGTTTTAGGAAGGTCAAGTACCCTTTATGTGAATGTTTGCTTTGTTTGAACTGGGTGAAACTTACACATTTTATCATGTTTTAACAGGAAAGCGTTCCCCAACACCAGGCATATATCCATCAGCAGCCCAGGCACAAATCGAAACCAAGAATCCACGGGTAAACCTTTTGGTCAGCAAATGGCAGCAAGTCTGGCTTCTGGCCTTGGAAAGAAGAAGAAAACTTAATGATGCTTTGGACAGACTTGAAGAGGTCAGAAAAAAATATACATACTTTCTGCATAATTTTGTTTACCCTTTGTTTGTATTGTAAATACTGTAAACAACTTCCATGTTTGTTGTATTCTATTGTATGATACAGCTAACTGAAAACACTGTGGTACACATGCTTTAACCTGCTTTGAAAGTTGTCGTTCTCATTTCAAATGTGAGGACAGTTAGGATGTTGGAAATGTTTACTAGGTCCTCAAAGAACTAATTATTCAGAAGAATGCAGGTGGTATCTCATTGATTTTTCTAGATTGATTGATTTCAACTGAAAAAAGCTCTTTCTCTTTTTTTATTAAGCTGAGAGAATTTGCCAACTTTGATTTTGATATTTGGAGGAAAAAATACATGCGATGGATGAACCATAAGAAGTCTCGTGTGATGGACTTCTTTAGGAGAATTGATAAAGATCAGGATGGAAAGATTACAAGGCAGGAATTTATTGATGGAATTCTTTCTTCAAGTAAGTTTTAAAATTAACTTGATGTCGAACTCGGAACAAACATCTTATGAAGTCTTACTCTCTATATAGTGTACCCTATGCAATTTATTGTGTTAGAAGGTTACGGGTTTCCCTTTTGAAGTCATTAATTATGGATAATTTAAACTATAATTATTTTACTTTAAAATATTTCTAGATTCTGGAAACTCCTTCTAGTTCTTTTACATTGTGAATCAAATTACAAATGTCACATTTATATTATTGGCTAATTAATAGTTTACCGGACTCAGATTGTCATTTCTACAGTACACTAGCCACTTCAGCAATTTCATTTCATTGATGAGTCAGAATAGTAAAGCATACCTTATAAAACCTATAGATAATTTTCAAAATCAGTTCATATGATTTTTATTAAAGAACATACACAAAACAGTTTCAGGTATAGAAGGAAACCATGTAATTTCCAAAACCAGTGTTTTCTGTGAACCATGACCATGTTCATATACCTGTGTAATGAATTGAAATGTGAAGCAATCAGACTAGGAAAGGAATTTTCTTAGCTTTCCTGATGGATTGGTATCCCTTAGGTATGCACAGTTGGTGGTGACGTAAGCCTTCCACATCATGCCTGTGTGAGATCACATTTCCCTTTAGCAACTGACTGATAACAGATAAGGGTCTACTGCTTAAAATGATTCTTTATCTTCAGATCATAGAGGCCTTTGCTTTGAGCAGTGTAGTTTCAGAATTGGGCTGCTTTTAGCATCTTGTGTTCAGGCTATTCAGTAGGAGAATATTGTAGTATATATATTTTCCCCCTGCTTTAGGAAATGCAGTAATAGTGTCACTATATGTGCATGTGGCTGTTTTGCCTGAATTGACAGAAGTTGATGAAAAAACCCTGATACCACCAAGAGGTTAAACAGCTTGTTCATTTAACTCAGTCAGTATCAACTTGTTGTAACTGCTAAATACTCATGATTTAATCCCTGTTCACCATCTTGACATTTTCTTTGACCATTTCGTAGAGAATCTCTGTGTGGGTTAATATTGTGCAGCTGTGAACTTGATCTAAAGAAGGATTTCACAAAACACTGTGCATGTTTCTGCAGTGGGAAGGCCTTCCATTCCAAATGTAATTAGCAGTGAAATTCTTGCTTGACCTTTCCTCCCTAGCAATTAATCTTGTTAATCTGTGGTATTTTATGCACTTGGAAGGTCAAAATATTAAAAAATCCTTTAAAATATTACATACATCTTACAGTTTAATCTGCGCCCTTGCTTCTGTGTCTGTCTTCAAGCCACACTACGATACTCATTTTAATCCAATACCTAGGTAACATTGGCGATCTAGATTGTTTTTTCAGAAAGATTCCTTCAGTCTTTTGAATGTCCTTGGGTTTTTTGATAAGCATTGTCTGTCACCAAGTGTCTAAAAATATTTTAATATTTGTGATAAAGCCTCTTGGTGTAATGGGATTGAAGAGCCAAAAAACTTAGATTTTATTTTGTCTTTCAGAATTCCCAACAAGCCGACTTGAAATGAGTGCTGTTGCAGACATTTTTGATAGAGATGGTGATGGATATATTGACTATTATGAATTTGTAGCAGCTCTTCATCCAAACAAGGATGCATACAAGCCTCTCACAGATGCTGACAAAATTGAAGATGAGGTACGTTCTCTGCTTTCTTAGATTGCACTCTATTCTACTGGGGTCATGTTCTTTAATAATTAATTTTATTTTCGGTCCTATATAATTTGAAGTTTACCAGTTACATAAATATTTAGAAATGTGATATTAGCAGTAAAATAATCATCCAGTTGTGGTTTTTTTGCAGGTTACAAGGCAGGTAGCTAAATGTAAATGTGCAAAACGATTTCAAGTGGAACAGATTGGGGATAACAAGTACAGGGTAAGTCTTCTACAAACCTTCTTAGGTCTTTCAGATTGAAGATTCTTCATATGACATGGTTATGCAAGGAATTAGGCTACGTTAATTTACAGGAATTTTGTAAGACAATTGCACGTTTTCTTACTTTAAGCTTGTCTAAATTTCATGGGTTTTTTCTTGTTAAAACATATAAGTTAAAGTACGGGAAAACGCTGCTGCTTGTATTTATTTTGGCTGAAACTGAAACTGTTTTCAATATATGGGAATTTTTAAAGGGTAACTGCATGCATACGTATATATGCACATGCATGCGTACATACAGCAGCTCCTTAAAAGACAGTATTTTTACCTGGATACTAAAAACGTTCAAACTGTAGCTGGTTTTCTGTTAGTTTGGTAAAAAAAGTGTTATTTTCCTGTGGTATTGTGTTGCACTTTAAAAATCTTTTACCAAAGTGTATTGAGTTGCTTTTATCCTCCCTTGACATTTTATTAGAGCACTCTGTTCCTTTTGAAGAAGTACAAGAAATGTGTTAGGTATCTGCGGAATGATTTTGGATTACAGGAAAGTAAATATCACATTGTAGAGAAAGGTCTGCTACCCCTAGATTCAATAACCAGAACAATTTCAGATGAAATATGCAATATTTGGCTAAGAGAGTTTATTAAAGAGTTGTAGATGATTTTAAAAGACCACAAAAACGGCAATGGGAAGGAAACAAAGGCCTTGAATATTTTCCAATGTTCAGTCTCCGGATGGCTAGCTACCTGCTTGTCTCTGAAGTAGATACTTTATTTAGAATGTCTGATGTGTTAGTTTGCATGTGTTCTAGAGTCATATAGAGAATTTCCTGTAAACTAATCGTGTCTTTCTTCCATTTTTCATTTCTTATCAGTTCTTCCTGGGAAATCAGGTATAAACCAGTGGAATGTGTTATGAAGTTTTGGGTTTTTTTATTTTTTTTCTTTTTCCTTTTTTTTCTAACATAGTGATTTAAGCTTGCAATGGTCAGTTTTCTTGCCATCCTCTCATCTTCGGCTAATTCATTGCTGATCAGCTGTGATATTTCTTTAAATGCTGTGGAGCATTCATTGTCTCAGGATCCTTCCTCTCCAGTCCCTCACCTGCTTTCTTTGCCCACTTTCCTCATTAAGGAAATTACTTTTAAAGGAACCAGATAATGGTCAGCAGCAATTCCTATAGTAAAAAATCTTGAGCATTAATACTGCAATTTTAGAATTACTATTATTTCACCAGTTTTCACTTTTATAGTGGAACGCTTCATAATTCTATGTTGCATTTTTTAGGCTATCAGATTAAAGGGTAATCACGGTAAACACAGATCCTAGTCTCATATCACTTACTTATTGCAAATTAGGGAAAAAAGACTTCCATTTTCAGAAAAAAAAAAAACCCAAAAAAACCAAAGCCAAAAAACCTGTGGAATCCAGCAGACTGATTGAGAACCTAGCTGACTGTTTGTGTGTTATATACTAATGTAGTTAATCGTTCAATACATATTTTGGAAACAGGCAAATTAAACTTGCTGTTCCGGTTTAGACTATTCCCTTTCCCACAGTGTTTTCAGGGAGCTATGGCAGCTCTATAATGTACTGGAGCTGTGTTTAAGAATGTTTTTTGTCTGTTGGGTCATCAGTGAGCCATACCGCAGTGGCACTGTACAGGGGGGATACACTAACTGGTCCTTACTTTCTCCTGTGGGATATACTGATACACAGTTTCTTAAATTGTTAAATCATACTTGCCTGATAAGAATGGAAATACTTTAAACAAAACGGATACTGCATACCGTTAGTATCTTCTTCATACTCTTATAAAGGCAATAATATGTATAATTCATTCTGGAAGTTCTAGTGTTAACAGCATTAGCCATTTTAAATCTAGAGTTGTTGAAAATGTAGGTGCATTCTTATTTATTGGCAAAGTCTGTTGAAGTATGGATGAAAGCACAAAGAGCAGTGGATAATCTTACCACATGCCTCAAGCAATATATCTAAGTAATAGTTTAAAATGTTTTCCACATATATAGAACAAGCCTCTATTTGAAAAGGCTATTTGAAATTATGTTAATCCTCTTATCTGCCATCTGTTCTTTCAAATCTGGGAAAAATACAGCATTTTTTGAGAGCATCTAACTCTTACTGGTGCGGAACAGCATCATAGTAAAAATCACCTACAGCAAGTTGGCTGAGGCTTCTCTAGTGACAGTGATGTGTTATGGCTATTGTCAAGAACAGGCCTTTTTGTAGCTTAAACTAGACCTCCTTTACATTTTTATTCCAATGTTTTTACCTCTGATTATTTGGAACAACAGTAAATACTGTGTAAGGAAAGTTGGTATCCAGGCTATTTTAAGAAGGAAGTGGACTGAGTTACCATTAGGAAAAAAGCCTTGATAGATACCTGTGTTATTTCCAGGAGCCCCACTGTCTGAATTAACCACAGCCTAAGCAGGCACTTTCCAAAGGACACAGTACCTGACCCTTGGTATAGTTGCCCGATGGCGTCTAACTGAAGAATTAAGATGGGATGGGGAAGACATAAAAAAAAGAAAACCTCTAGAAAAAATTCTCTATAGAAACAAGCCAATGAAAATAAACAGCATCAATTTAGATGCCATTTCTTTTATTAACTTTGATCTACTTATGTAAAATGGCTCTTTGTTTAGTACATATTGAATGCATTATTAAAAAGCCCTTACAGATAATGCTCATGTGAATGTTCTTATTTATAACAAAAAAAAATCATTGAATTAAGCAGCAAGCTTTGCTTTTGTCTGGTTCCTAAAAGTAATATTCCTTTAAACTTATTCTCTCCTCTTGGCTTAATTAGTACCAAACAACTAAAGTCATTTAACAAGTAGGGAGCACGTTTGTGTGGTTTGCATTTAAAACATTTCAGTCCCCTCGCTGGAGCACGTAGGTACAGTAGAACTATGGCCAGCCTTCTCCAAGGGTCAAAGATTGTCCCAAAGAAGTGTGTCTGACTCCCGTTGGTTTCAGTGAGTGCTCCGCGTGTTTGCGTGTGAGAGCACTACACTTGGCCTGATGATCTGCTATCAAAATAAATCTATTAGTGGCATTGGCTAAAAAGTACTGAATTCTTCTGGTTAGTTTTCATGAGATCGTGGGGTCAACATTTTGGTCATGTTTTCTTTAATACAGATTTGAATGGAGATACAGATTTTGCATACAGATTTTGTTATACAGGTTTCGAGAGCAAAACTTATGTTAGGTCTGCCCATCAGCCCAAAGGAAGAATGGGCTAGTACCAGAGTTGTATGAAATGTTTTTGTGCTTACCTGAATTGTGAAGAACCTCAATGTGTAGACAGAAGTGACAGTTTATAGCAAAGGAAAATAATTATAGCTATCAATCATTCATTGCTTCTTTAATGTTCCCACATGTGCCTCGCTGTAGGTGAGCAGTGTCAACTCTATACCTGAAAATATCCCTATAAATGAATCAGTCGATAGAACTGTGTAACACTCACAATACATTGATTTTTCCAGCCCACATACTGACCATTTAAAGCGATGCTGCCTTCCTTTCAACTGACATCATTAAAATCTAGACTGTTGCAGAAGAGAGTTTGCTTAAGATTTTAATGGTGAAATAATGCAAATAGGTCTTCATTAATTTGCAAAAACACAGATCGTAACCAATTAAATAATGTGTTACTAATTTTGCTTCCTTTATGAGCTCAGACATTTCAGAATCAACCATAAAATTAAACCTGAGGTTCTTTCTTACCGTCCTGCCATCTCCTTTGGATTAATGCAACGGCATCTGATTTGAAATCTTAACAGCTTTAATAATCTGCATAAATATGATTTTTTAGCATTTACTAATAAATATCAAAATAAACTTTTTAAAGTGTCTGATTTTTAACCTGTCAGCATTGAACTGCATCTGAATGACTGAGAACCTGAGACTGTTGTTTGATTTTTATTGCAGTTTGGTGACTCTCAGCAACTGCGCCTTGTTCGTATCCTAAGAAGTACAGTCATGGTTCGTGTTGGAGGTGGCTGGATGGCCCTCGATGAGTTCTTAGTGAAAAATGATCCTTGCAGGGGTATGTAACACTGCTGTTAAAAGGGACATGCAGATAAT
This sequence comes from Chionis minor, assembly GCA_013398295.1. Classification (NCBI taxonomy): domain Eukaryota; kingdom Metazoa; phylum Chordata; class Aves; order Charadriiformes; family Chionidae; genus Chionis; species Chionis minor. The sequence goes on from VZSF01002465.1 coordinate 1,140,992, forward strand.
TGTTTGGATATGGTCACTGTTCCTTGTCTCAAGATGGAGATTGAATTGTATAAAATGCCAATTCTGTAAACATCATCTCACTAAATGTCACATAATGATCTGGTTTTGTAAACTTTAAATCTCATGGTTAAATCCTCTTCACTTGTACTGATGTCTAGAATAACTGTGGTGTCTTCTGTACAGTTCCACCAGCATTAGGTGATGTAATTAAGAACTGAACTTAGCCCAGATGAAGTTTATGGCATGTAAGCTGCTTGTATGACTTGGCAGAAATAGCACACAGAAACGTCCAATAAAACCTTCTCAGCAAGAGAGAAGTTTTAAGGCAATAAATCAAAATAAGGCAATTGAATCAAAGAGTAACAACAACAACACCACAAAAAAAAATTCTCTGGCCAGTGGCTGCGCCCAGCCTTTCAGGCTCTGTCTGTGTAGCCCTGTCTTTTCATTGGCATCCTCCCCAGAACCACTTCGCAGAGCCTTGTACAAAGCACGTGGAAAATGCTCTGGTCAGGAGGACTTTGTGCTATGGGGAAGCGGGGAGCGCTCTATCACCATGCCCTCCAGGGCTTTGTGTCAAGGGCATTGTTTTATCAGTACACAGCAATGTAATGACATCTTGGTTTCTTGGAAAGCCTACTTCTGTAGTGGGAAAGCAGGCTCTGGAGGAACACTTGGAGGTAGGGAAGAAGTCATTTGTGAAGGGAGTCAGAGGGATATGAGTCAAATAATAGCTGGAGTAGTAAAATTGCAGAAAGTATAGTAATGACTGTGTCCAGAGTGAGCTGACGTTCTGTAACTAGGTAATTCTGCCCTATTAACTGGCAGCATTAAGTTTACTGCATTTTTACTTCCCCGGAGTTCTATAGAATCATAACCAATATTGTAATAGCACGAAAACAGCACAGAGGAGTTTGGGAGGGGGAAGTGAACTAGTGAAGACACAGCCATCAGCTGTCCTGTAGTCCTTATTCCAGTGTCAGCTGTCTCTCAGAGCTTCTGCTTTGGAACCAAGGTTCCTAACGGTTTGCTGCAGACCTTGAGAGAGCGGAGAGCTTGTATTTGTAGCAATTGTCATACTAAGTGAAGGATGTTAAATCCAAAAAGAAGCTACTGCAAAACCCCGTAACGGCTGAGAGTGTGCCACTAAGGCCTAGAAGTGTTTGTCTACAGGTTTAAAAGGTACCCATAAAACTTCATATCATAGTATCTTTAGAGACCTGTCATAACTTTTTGATGACATCTGTAAGTTTTTCAGCAGTATTAAAAATAGTCCTTTTGCTTACTGACATAGTGCATATATTGTTTACTAAAGAAATGTAACAGTAATTCATTGGTGTTGGACCACACATCAACTGAAATTTAGCATCTGATTCTGCACCTGCTACTGTAAGAAGGTGCAGAGCCATCCTTACTTTATAGCTTTTTACTCCTGTTCCTCAAAAGTGCACAGTAGTGGAAAATGAAACCTGCCTCAAAATATCTGGCTTCACTGAAGGGTTAACTTCGTTAGTTTTGATGTACCCCAAACATTTTTCTCAGGCCTATTGACAGGTAGACTTGCAATTCCTACTTGGGCTGACACTGAGAAATGCAACACTTAATATCTAATTAATTTATTGGAATTCCTTACTACTGTCCTCAGATTAAAAGTCCTTTGGAACTTTATCCCATCTTCTTTAATAAACCTTGTATTCTATCTATCTCTATAGTATTTTCCATAGTACTTTATCCCTTTTTCATGGGAAACTCATGAGCAGATGAGTAAGTCAACACAGCGGGTCTAAAGGAATACCGATTTCTATTAAATCATCCAGACACCGGATGTTGGACATTGGTACCTAATCCTAGTCTTGTTGAAGTCAGTGATGCGAAGTAATCATTGATGTCGGTGGTACAGGTTCAGACTTTTCCTTAAGTACTTCACCTAGCAAATCTGCCTTTCCAGCAAGGGCAGCTTGCGTATTCAGATAAATCACATTTCCAAGAACTGTTGTCATAAACAGCTTTAAAAGTATTGGACCTAGTTATATAAAATAATTCTAGCTTGTATTACTTCTTTATGTCAGCAGATAAATACCATTACACAAGTATACTTGGGACTGCAGCTGAAGCTGTCCAAGCACTATTTCCTTTTTGCCTAGGAGACCTTTGAGAACTCCCCTCAGAGCACTTAGAGACAGCTTTTGCTCTGAGTCCTGTCTTTCGGCCTGGTGCTCTGAGTCTCTTGCATATGCAGCTGCTATACTTAATTTCTTCTCCTGCTAACGATTTTCTTTAATGTGACCCATGTCCTGTGTCATTTTTTCTAGTTCATCATCACGGGAGTAAAATGTTACGTTCGGAATCAAACTCTTCAATTACCACTCAGCCTACTATAGGTTGGCAAACCCCTCTCTTTGTCTCCTTCTCCTCCTCTTCTCCTCTCTCTTCATTTCCTTCCCACTTTATTAAAATAATACTTTTAACAATATGCTACACCCATCACATTTAGCTTTAATGTGTTCCTACATGGGCTGGTGCTTTGCAAGCTAATTTCTTTTGACACGCTTTAAGAGTGTTTCAAAAACAATTGTCATTCACACTGACACAGTTAAGTGCTAATATGTCTTGCATCTATTCTTGCGGAACATTCTCTCATATGTGTGTTTGTATGTGTGTGAGAGTGCTTAGCCACCAATTACCTCATGATAGTTTGGATTTTATGTTCATCATTGCATGTTGCCAAACTACATAACTTCATAGTTTTGAATAAATATATTTGCTGCTTTCCTGTAATTTGTCCTTAGCAATTTTTTCTGGAACATCGAAGCAAGTATTATTTATTATGAATAGCTGTAGAATTAGCAAAACTGCTCACCAGGTTGTGGCTATGTATTAATAGTTGATTGATTAACAATGATTTAGCACGTTGAGCATTCCATTATCACGCTGACTTCCTTTGACAGTGGTTCATTCCTGCTGGCATAAAGTATTAGAATAAGCGAGTTCTGCACATAACTCTTCTGTGTCCAAAATAAATGCATTACACTGTAATGCATTTTATTTATTGTTAAAATATGTTGGAGTTCGCATGGCAAAAGTGACAATAAACAGCCTTGTGACAATTTTCGTATTTGACTAAACAAACACCTTTCTTTGCTGCAGCTAAAGGGAGGACAAATGTGGAGCTGCGTGAAAAGTTCATTTTGGCAGATGGTGCCAGTCAGAGCATGGCAGCTTTCCGACCGCGGGGCCGTAGATCACGACCCTCTTCAAGGGGTGCTTCTCCCAACAGATCTACTTCTCTGTCAAGTCAAGCTGGCCAGGCAGCTGCCCCACAAGCAGCCGCTACAAGTACGCCGAAGGTAAGGAGGAACGTACAAAACTGCACTGGTTAACAAATGGGCTATAGATTGGGTTTGGGTTTTTTTTTCCCTTGCTCCAGCAATGTTGGTGCTTTCCCTACCTGACAGAAAAGAATATCTCAGTTTTATTTCATAGTTTAGGGAAGATCTGAGAAGTCTTTTCAATATATTTCCTCTACTGTTTGTTTGCAACATGGGAATGGAAGAATTATTTACATTTAAGGTGCTGCATGAGCTAAATGGCAATTTGGGAATTGCTCCAAAAGAGCAACGAATCTCTCCATTTCGTTCAAAAAATAAGCTCTGCCATCTCTTTGCTCCAGAACATTTGTCATCGACTCTTTCTGCTTAGTTTTTATTTCTACTATGAGATTTGATCTCCTTGTGAAAGCCTGGGTATCCTTCTCCCTGACATTGTTTTCCATCTGCTGTCCTTCATATTTTGATTTACCATTGTTTCATACAGACACCCCATCATTTAACACGCAACTATGGTAAACCATGGTTGACAAACAGCAAAACGTCAACTCCTTCTAAGCCACCAGAATCCTCAGGCAATCAAGGGTCATCTGCAGAGGTACAGTAAGGACAGAGATCTAGTCTAATGACCTTCCTTCACTAAAACTGTCACTTCACTAACAGCCACTAGAGCTACAGTGCTTCAGAGCTGCAACATCCTTTGCATATTAATGCATTGTCTTTATTTTAGACTTTTGTCAAATTATTTCTTTCCTCCTTTTTTTTTTTCCCCCCAAGTCTTTTTTTTGATGTTCTGTTTGTTACGGGTTTTGTCTTTTCGGAAAACTCAGCCTCAATGAACTTCTGTTTAAAGTACAAATGGTTAATAAATCATAACAGTATGCAATGAACTGGATGAGCAAATGTGGAAAAGGATTTTTTTTCTTTTTAATAAAGCAGTTTATATACTTTGCAGGTTTCTTTCGTAAGATTGTTTACTATGAGTTCATAATGTACTGCAATATTCATGAGCTGCAGGAAGGAGATCTAGGAAATTATGATCTCCAGTGCAAAACCACTAAATAAAGAAATACCCAATCACTGTGACTATGATGGCACAAAAGACTGACTGTGATATAGAAGTCTTTCCAACAACTGAAAGTTTCGTTTAGGGGTAATGACCAATCGTTGCTCTAATAAGATAGCTATTTGATGATTTAACAGGAAACGAGCTTTGGTCTTATTTCCAGCCCATGACTTAGATAGAAACTGCTAGTTTAGCAATTATGATTTTGCTGGCAGTCAATCTGTATGACCAAAATTTGAATGGGCTTGGACCCAAAGTGTCTCCTCTAATGTCATTACAGTCAGTGAAAAGATTGCGGCTGGACCAGGCTGCAGAGTGACTTGTCACTTGCAGGAGTGGCTCTTGCCCTGGGTTAGACGGGGGGCTCGGTGAGGGGAAGCGTGTGCTGTCGTCACCTCTGTCGTACCTGCCTTCCGCCTAGCTGTGCTTTGGTGCCTGTTGCTATTCATGTGACACCTTCCAGAGCTAAGTTTACGTGACCTCGGCCTGGCTTTGCTCAAAGATGCGTAACGAACTTTTCACTCCCTCCTTCTGTGCAAGTGGGTGCGTTACTCGCCCGTGCTGCAGGCGTGTGTATACAGCACTTCGAGCCAGCAGGGCTGTCGCTTAGAGTGATTAACAATAGCACCAAGCTTTGAGTCAGTTGTGAGTTTCTAATATACTCTTGTATTTCCTTTCATCTCTTAGCTGGTAACTGAATTGTAAGATTAATTGATGGTACTTTAAAGGGTTTTCTAAGGCATGGGAAAGGCGGTGTTTTCATTGAATTACAATGAGGTGAAGGCAGCTGGCATCAATTTCAAATGGGGGCACCGTGTTTCTCACCTGCTCTTACAACTGCCAGTAGTTTAAGTGAATTTCTTTTATGTAAGCCACCATAGTTTAAGATTATAAATGGAATGATTGGGGTGGGGTAGGTTGCAGTGAATTTCTGAGGCATTCTGCAGCATTTTCTGCCCAGAAGAGTGGTCGTGTGTTTTATGTGTAGACTGCGTTTGGGCTGAGGGCTAAACCAAAGAATAAGCTTGATCTTTTTCTTCTCGCACCAGTGATGCTATCCCAGTGCTTTGCCCGAAGTGCAGCCACTTCAGCGGGGGTGATGGAGAGTGTTCTCTTTTCTCCTCCCAAGCAGTCTCTGTATAGCAGATTTCCAAGGTGTGGCTTGCACTTGCACTTGGCTTTTAACAGAGTTTAACATTGTGACCATCAGTGTCAGAGCCAGCAGATGGTCTGCTCTGTGGCATCTCAATGCTCCTCTGTTCAGATGTGCCAGAAGTGCTCCACGCTGGCAGCTGCCGGGCAGGCTCACTCCTGCCGGGGCTCCGCTCTGGGCAGCTCCCAACACACTCCTCTGGATCTTGATTTTCAGTACCTCGTTCTACTCCACCACTGTACTAGGATCAAAGGCACGGAACACAGGATCCTGGGATCCAGGGCACTCGGCGTGCTGCCACATCCATCACTGCAGCGCTTGTTCTTCTTTTTGGATATCTCCTTAGTATTTTTGTATTGAGTAAATGAATAGGGATACTGTAGTTTTCCTCTTATTTGCATACACCTCCTATCTCGTGTGTTACATACATTTTGAGATTTGAGGATTTAATTCTTGTGGCTTTGAAAGAAATCTCCCATTTGGGGAAGACTGTAAGTCAAAACTTGTTTTATTTTAGAAATGAGAAAGGAGGCAGGGTAAGACTATGGACTAGAGATATTTCAGACAATATATTGACAACAGGAACTTTTTAAATTAGCCCTATGTCTTTTTTTCTGCTTTTTTCTAGCAAAATGTTTTGAAATGTGGTAGGTTTGTTTTACCATCAAAATACTGATAAAATTGAAACAAAGGTATTCACCACCTATAACCACAGTCAGAGTAGTGACCAATCAAGCTGTACAGACATAAAATCTCAACTACTTGTCTCTGTTTAAGTCATGTACCATCAACTAATCTTATGAGCTTGACTAATTATAAGAAGGTAGAATTTTTCTTTCTTTATGTGCGTTGAATACACACACAGAGTGCTAAAATGTTAATATCAAGCAGACTGTTAGAGTGATTGTTTTGTTGTTGTTTTACATTTGGGCTACTTCAAATACTAACTGCTAAAGGAATGTTTAAAGCTTCACATCGTGAAAAATGTCCATAGCGACTGAGACCGGTATTTCGGATTCACCGTGAATGTTACGATGATGATCGTATTCTGAGCTATGTACTACCTAACGACAGACCTTCTCTTCAGTAGTGAAAAAAAACTTCTTTTTTTTTGTGTGTGTAGGGAACGCCGATTCAAGGAAGTAAACTCAGACTGCCGGGATATCTATCGGGGAAGGGTTTCCACTCTGGAGATGACGGCGGCATCCTGTCAACAGCAGCCACCAGAGTTAGAGCTCAGTTCGCCGGTGAGTGTCTTGACCTTCCAGCTCAATGTACCGCTTGCTTTGTTTTCCGCCTGAATACTTAGGGTCACATTTAGGGTGTGAGTGAGATGTTAGAAGAGTGGTAAGGAGTGAAAGTCCTCCTGTCTCCACATGAGTATTGCCAAGGGTGCACATAATCTGGATAACAGTTCTCCAATCCCATGGTTGCACAGCAGGTACGTTCAGCTCTGGGTGTGCGAATTCATGACTGCAACCTTCTTGACACTTGTATCTCCGATGTATCTGCCTAAAGAACTAGGGAAGAACCACTTAGAAAGGGTTCAGTTCTTCACAGTGTTCCAGTTATGCTCAACTGTGATGGAGGAAAGGGGTCACTTCATCATGACTTGTCCATTCCTTTTGCAAGAATAACTGCAGGGAGCAGCTGTAGATGACCTTATTAATGGAATATCAGATAGACACTTTTAAAACAGTGTATGAAAATAGAAAGCAGTGAAGCTGTGCTCTTCCAGGGTGCTCAGAGCAGCTCTGTGTAAGGGAGAGGGTTGGATAGTTAGAACAGAGGATAGCTCAACTGGCTTTCCCTCACATACTAGGCTCTGCAGAGCATGCTGAGCAGTACTGGACAAACATGTTCAAAGAGTAGATGTCATTTAAGTTAAAGGTGATTTGAAAAATAAGCCACCGAGATTTTGGTTTCGACTTGGTGTTCTTCACACATACATTTGATCTCACACTTCTTCCTCTTTAGTGGGAGATACTTTTTATGCTCTTGTTTAATATCAAGATAAACTTCGATGATCATCATCTAGCTGGCCTGTCAGCTAAGTTTAGTTTGTGCAATGAAGTATTTTTGGGATTGCCAAAGACCTAGGAAAGACGTGCACACCTTTTCCATCCTTACCACTAATACTGATGGCTATCTTTTCTCTTTCTAGAAACGAGAAGAACTCCAAGCAGACCTGGAAGCCGAGCAGGAAGCAAGGCTGGCAGCAGGTCAAGTAGCCGCCGAGGCAGTGACGCGTCTGACTTTGACATTTCAGAAATCCAGTCTGTATGCTCAGATATGTCAGAAACTGTTCCTGCTACAAGCAGACCGACACCCCGAGCAGGTTCTCGGCCAGGATCAGCCAAGCCTTCTAAAATTCCAACTCCCCAGAGAAGGCCACTAGCCAGCAAATTGGACAAGTCCTTGAAGAGATAATATGATCGGCTCCGTAAAGGTCTTTTCTTTTTGCGTTAAGTATTTAAGTTCGTAAGATGTAAAATATTATGTAGAAATTATTGTGAAATATCGCAAGAGGTGGATTTTTAATTCTGCAGATGGCCTTATTTGTGTATTTGTCTTCTTATTTTATGTGTATAATTTTTGTCAGTTTTGTTTTTGTTTATGCCATATCCTGTGAGAAGGGGGAAGAGTTTTAATGTAAACTAACAGTTGTACACAGTAATGTGTAGAAAGTACACTAAAAATAATTGCCGAATGTACAGTGTACTGAATGTACAGTAAGTCTCTGCAACCTGAATAAAATAGGCCTGTCACTATGACATTAGTTAACAGTAAAGGATACCTCATGATTTTTCTTTAAAAAAGAAAAAGAGAATACTAAAAAGCCAAAAGACACAATTACACATTTTGAGCTAACTAAACAAACACTAAAGGATGTATGTCAAAACTACTAAGGAATACAAACCCACATTCACAGTACCCTTATTTATACAGCATCTCTCAGAGAACTCACAGAGTTAATTAAGCACTCGCCAGTAATATGATACTCCAGTACCTTGCAGCATTTCTGTGCCATTGCTTTCAATGAGGCCAGACACATTCTGGATATCTGAACTATTATTCTGTAAGAATATCAATATAAAGTGCATTCATGTAAATGTGAGGTTTTCTTTTGCTTGAGTGGATGGTAGCACTGTATCATTGAACTCATTTTGTATCAAAGCAATTTTGCTTGCAGAAAGCTCCGAAATAAACATGTCCCTTAACTTTATTTCTATTGTATTTCTTATTTCACAGGAAGATGATTTTCTGCATTATGTTTCAGGGCGTATACCATTTCAGATGACCAGTAATTACCATAGTAACATAGGCTTTAATGTAATTTCCCATTGTCAGCAATCAGATTTTGGTTAGCTACTGTATTTGTTTAATAAAACACTAAATTGCACATATTTATGAAATTACATGTAATTATTGTGTGTCGACAATTATTTTCTTCATATTAAACTGTGACGTTTTTATGCCATGTATGAAAGGGATAAAGAGTAAATCAGTTGCTCTTTTTGTCAATGGAATATTTTTGCCATTCATGGATTCTTTGAAAGGGTTAATAATAGTTCCTTTTCAGGGGAGAAAGGATGCAACTTCAAATGGGAGAGCTGTAAAATGCCTGGGCAGATGCTGTAGTAAGTAGTAACAGAATCCTTTGAAATTCAAAGTGCTCTTCAGTAGTATCAGAAAGACTCAGGTAGAATTGGGCCAGCACGGCAGACAGAATAATCTAAACCCCACTGTTCATATACCAGAAAATGCTGTACCTTTAGCAGAGGAATTTTAGGGGAAGACTGGTTTATGGTTGATCCCTTAGCATGCTAAAAATGAAGCAGGAGCTCAGTCAGTTACTCGCAGTTAATAGTGGTACCTGAATTCTCTGCTAGCACTTACCGGCAGTCTTACTAAGATGATGTTTTCTGAGTTGTCACAAGAGCTTCCTGCAGGCTTGCAAGTTGACTCACACAGTCAGTTTATAAGAAACAGAAAAAAAAAAATTACTCAAAAGATAGTTCCATCAATCAAAATCCACTTACGTCAGGATTTCCTCCAGTACAGAGTATGAGTGTTTGTGGAAAGCAGGCAGCAACCAGTCCTACTACAGCTGGTTTGGGAATCAACTCCCGCATTTACTGAATGCTAAAGCTTTGGTCTGTGCTGCAGTGCTTTACCTTTCCATGTTTCACCTCTCCTGTTCCTGCTATTCATCTTGCCATTGCTTTCCTAGAACATTAAAATACATCAGGGTGACTTCAGCGCTTTTTGGAACCCTACGACACCCTTGGATAAAGGGAAGTAGTCTGCATTTACAGATGGTCGATGAAGCATCTCTACTTGTCAGCGAGAGGAAGGAAAAGGGTAGAATTTAGGCACTTGTGCAGATATCTTGGCTGTAGGAGGAGATGATGCCCCATGTAACATTCTCGGTGCGTTTTATAACCACAGAACTGGTAGAGAAGAGGGAGGGATGGCAAATTGGAATTGCTCCCATGCAATGGGTGTGTAGTTCAGTTCCTTGTATCCCAAATGGACAGAGCAGCTCATTCTGCATGAGGTAGTGTTGGCACGTAGCTGAAGCACCGTGTGTGTATATTGTGGTCTTAGCTTTAAATGTATTCATAATACTTCATTAATTATGCAATTTTGTGGAATTTTCATGTTGCTACGTTGTAACTTTACAGAAATATTAGAGCTATGACCAGCTTCTGAGAAACCCAATGCTGGCTAAAAGAACACAAGGACTAAGTGGATTTCTTTGGTTTGTCGGCTACTGCAAAACAGGGGAGGCTGGGACTGGCATAGTGGGGAAGGTCATTTATGGGCTTGAGAGAATCAACCAGTCTTGGAAACCCATGTAAAAGTAAATTAAATGGGACTAAGAATTCTGTTAAAACAAGCCCAAATCTTTCTCAAGATGTTATACTTTACTTAATTACCTTCTTCCAAGAATTATTTAACTACTTTAGATTGATACTAAGAACTCCCAAAACTAAGAGACTTTCCAAAATTCTGTTCCCTGTGTTACACAAATCATGCTGACAACAGTCTGAAAATAAACTTCGGATCCTCTGCGCTCCTCCGACCCAAGGATGAATCTGCAAAATTTGATGAAGGCAGCATATTATGGACTTACCAGTACGTGGCAGATAGCTCAGTTTTAGTGAACTATTTTTATGAAGAAAGAAGTGGTATTCAGTTTCCATCCTCCTGTAATTCAAAAATTTTTTCTTCGGTACCAGCATGAATGAGAGAGGAAGGATCCACCCTATAACAATTCCCCACCTTGTTCAGTCGCGTGAGTTTTCACATAACCTCATCATCAGATGTGCATTTTCTCCCTTTTATTATCCCCCTTCTACCAACAGGAGTTGATCCTACATTCACCCAGCCTGCGGGATGACTGTAAGTAGAGTCAACCTATTAGCGTGGCTTAGGCTTTTACGCCTGTATGTTCTGGGATGCTCCTGTGCAATGAAGGAGCGGAGGTGATGGGGAGGGAAGAAGGGTCGGAAAACCTATGGCTGCGAGGACCATATTATTGTATAGTCAATAATGTATCTTTAGGACTTGGAAAAGCTGTCTCAGTTCTAGGCTTCTGTACTTTTTAAGTCATTCTCACCTTTTTGCATTTCTGTTTTGCTGCCTTCAAAGTAGGAAAGTGTCCGCAGAATTTTCTGAAACATGTTGGTAAAAAAAGGCCCCACTAGAAAAAGCTCGTGATGCCTTGTGACCCAGGCATCCTCAGTTTAGGTGTTTTATGAGGCTCTTAACGTGCCGATGTAATAGATGACAATAATTCAGGCTTTGCCTGCAGCTCAACCCTTCACAAAAGATTATACGCAATCTTAATTTAAAAATTAATGCACTTCATGAAAATAAATTCTGATGCAAGCAGCTATACCGCGCCGTCGTCAGCAGCAGCGTTTAAACCTGTAGCTGCCTCTGCTGGTGTCTGCCTGAGGACCGGCAGGACTGGTGGATACACCCCACAGCTGGCGTAGGAGAGAGGGGCATAGTGCTCACGTGTGTGGCAAGAGGACACGTTGCTGAGCGCTTGCTGTAATGTTCTGCAAGTAACCACGAGGATGGAAGATAAGCATTACCTCGTTTGCTGCATCTCAGTACGGCTGCCCTAATGGCTTCCAGGTGTTTCCAGTTCTTGGTGGCACTGGAGGTCATCCAAGGCTGGTGGTGGTTAGCTGGATGTTTGCTCTAACCATGGGCCGTAGTAGGGAGTGGTGATGCTAGGAGGTTTCTATCTTCATGCAAGGTAAGTGGAATTTTGTAGAAGAAAGAAAAGGTGCTTTCCTAATCAAGATTGTTCTCTCTGCTGAATTTGAATAACCTGTTTGCAGACATGGAGGTGGGAGAGATGGTTGGCTTGGTCGGTTGCTTGTTTTTCAACAGCATCAGGTTAAATGCAAGCAAGCTACTCATCTCTGTAGAAAAAATAGGTTGTATTTTGTTAAAAAGGGGAACGTTGCAGAGGAAAAGGGAGCTCTTCAGAAATAACAGATGAGGCAGCAACTTGAATTTCACGTAACTTTCATGAAAATGTGTGGTGGCTGATGTTTTTGAGGTATTTTTAATGCAGATTGAAGTCCTTCTGTTAAGACTTGTTCAGAGTTTGGCTGTTACGAATGAAGTGGTATCTGACCTGAAGCTAAAAGAGTTTTGGGGGTTGTCATTTCGTAATTAAGTAGTTCTTCTGAACGGAAATTGTTCAAATAGTCTGAATTGCAGCTCGAGGTGCTCAAACTGCATTTCTGTATTTGAAGGCTGAAGGAAAGTGATGAAGGGGAATTGCGTAACGTAGCTGGCATTCTGGGTGAGTACGTACGAGAAAGTTAATAGATGTGTTCTTAGCACTCGGATGATTGAATATGAGTAAGAACCCCAAACCATAAATCAGGCCCTGTCAACATCTACAATGTTTTTTATTCCTCCGGGAGGAGGCAGCCAGAGTGATGATAGCTCTGCCCTGACGGGAAAAGCTGACTTGGAGCTTTTTGTGAGGGTCACGATGGTCTTTCCAGAATTCAGAAAAATATCCAACACCATTAGGGGTTTTTTTCCCCTCTCTTTCTGGGGCTTGATCATAGCTCTTCCAAGTCCTCTTATTGGCAGAATAATGGGGACCTAGGGGCCTATGGAAGAGTTTGCACTGTCTGGGCTATTTTTTAAGGTAATGAGTTCATATGATAAAGAAATATATCTACAATTAAAAGACTGTGATCAAAATATAAGACAGGAAACAAGTCAGTTCAAAATGAGGAGGAAAAAGGTAGGCTTGTAAATAGTGCAAATATTGAGCAACTTCACATTTGCTAATCAGAAGAGGGGGGTGTAGGTTCGCTTCTAGCAACACTGAGGTGAAGCTTTATAATAGACGAAATCATCAAAACAAGGTAATTGGGAGTAGGTAGTGTTCACCAAAGGCTGCTGCAGCAAGCGAAGGATGAAGTGGCTGAGTTGCTACTTGGAGTCCTCTCATCTCCTGTGAACGTGAGGGGATTGCAAAGCGTCTAACGTACTTGCAAGCTTTTTCTTAAAAGGTACTGGTAAGCTGTGGGAAACTGATGATCATTTTGGACTTGGAAAAATGATAGAAGCAATAATAAATGATATATTTGTGGAAACCTGAATAAATATACTAGGGAAGAGTTGGCTTCTGGAGGGAAGTCACGCCTTATGAGCTGCCTGGAAGCCCTTGAAAGGATCAGTCAGTGTGGACAGAGGTTGAGATAGACCACATGGCTTTCCCAAAAAATTCAGCAAGGTCTCTCACCACAAATTCTTAAAGAAGCAAGCACTTACGGGATCAAAAGAATGGTCTTCATGAGGTTCAATAGCACGTTAAAAGCTAGGAAGGACAGTGTAGGAGAAGGTGGTCAGTTTTAACACAAGAAAGAGGTCTTCATTGGAGCCCTTGACAGGCTTTAACACAAAGCTGTAAATGCTGGCTCAGAGGTTCCTGAAGCGCACGTTGTTGGAAGGGTGCTCTGGAAAAAAGCATCACTGTGTTTCTGTGATTCATTGCTCCTCTCGGGAGGTGTGCATTGCTTTCCACTGACGCTGAGGATCCTGCAGTGACTAGCTCTGCCCTAGCCAACTAACCTTTACGTGGCTAATATAAGTAGAATGAATCCCACCCCAAATTAATGAGTTTATTTCTAGCTAAGGGTAACATGGGCTGGGATTTGCCTTAATGATTTGGAAGTTCTGCTGCTGCTGGCTTTTATCACTTACACACCCTTTTGGTGCACTAAATGTATTTTAGGGATATGCAAAGTGTGGACCGTCGTATAATTTAGCACCATTTCTAGTCGTGTTCAGGAAACGCAAACCATGTAAGATGGGTGGAGAATAGAGACACATTATCGCTCTCAAAGACTTCAGGAACTTTTGAGCATTCCTGGGATCCTTCAAGAGCAAACCCAGGTGTGACCAAATGTGTTCCCCACTGTGTTGCTCCCAGTCACATCCACCTCTGCACAGCACCTGCAAATCCTGTTTCCTTTGGGTTCTCCAGTCATTCATCCTACTGGGATCCACTGGCATCAGTGTAAATGAACACATCTTTCATGGGACACCCTGGCAGGCCATGCACGTCCTCAATTCCCAAACCATTTAAAAAGCTAATTCATTGAAAAGGGTACAACATTGACGTGTTACTCTTCAAGTGTCCTATGGATCAGAGAAAGATAACAGAAAGGGGTTTTCCTAAAAGACATGACCTTTTTGTTACTTTGGTGTGGTTGCCTTCATTTTTTCCTCTGTTTGCATTCTAAATATTCACAATTGAGTGTGGCCATGCATAAATAGCTCCTTCTGGAATGAAGAAAAATAAAAATAATCAAGTAAGCCTTAAGTTCTGGGTGCCATGAATATTTACTGAAAAGTATTTCTTTGAATAGCTCTCCGTTCCATCAGACATGAATCCAGAGCACAGTCTATTTATTATATTGAAACTCAAGGGCAAAACACAGACATTCATTTTAAAGCAAATTTAATTTGTTCTGTAAAAATACAATGAGATGCAGTAAACAAACCACAAGTAAATTAGGCAAGCCTAACGCCTTTTTTCGAAAGGAAGGCAAAATGCTAGTGGTGAATGCTGTTTCCACACACGGTTATTGTTTTTTCTTCGCAGAGTGTATTTGCAAATACTTGATGCGGTTGTTGGGAACTGTACGGCAGCTCTGCAGCATTGCCTGTTAAAATGAGCAGACTGAATTTCCCAGCCCATGTGCACGGCTCCGTAACAAAAGCTGGAGCGATGCTTCCCACGGCCAGATGGGGAGGAGGGTGTGTGAGCCGCGCGCGCCTCCTGAACTCGGGCTGAACCTCCCGGCACAGAATGCCGGGGTGATGGGGGCCATGGTCCCCGCGCAGGCACAGCTGCGTCCTCACCCGGGAGGAACGGCCGGCCGGGAGGTGATGGCTCCTTATTTCTGCCCAGGCTCAGGAAGATTGTTAGCCTGACCACAGTGTTTTCCAGCGCTGGAAAGTCTTCATTGAGTCTGCTGGTGTGGTCACTTAGGTAACACAGTCTTCTCCGTGGGATTTCTTCTTTTATATGCACATGCTGTGTTTACCTGGGAGACGAAATAGTGAAGAAACAATCTTTACTCTGGTACCCACACACACTTCAGCGGGTTTTTCCCCCCCTCTTTCTTTCCCAGCTTAGGAGGACTTATTAAATCTGTCCAGATTTTTGAGGGGGATTTTGTTCCTAATGATGGAAAAGAATTTTAATGTAGCTCTTGCTAATGGAAAAGGTCTTTTTAATTACTGATGGAAACTTCAGCCCCTGAATGAGCACTTAGTATTTGGTAGCTTTAAAGCTTTACAGGCGGGGGAGCTCCTCCTCCCCTCCGATCTCCCGCTCTGTTTCCAGTGCTGTGCTGTGCGTACGGCTCTCCAAAAAAGTTGCTGTGATCTCAGCCAGTGCGCTAGCAATAACCCTGGTCACTACTGGCCCAAATCCTCCCTTAGGCTGCAGTGGCTGTGGGGACACCAGGCTGCCACCAACACCCTCTCTCCCTGTTGCAGGAGCGGTGGCTGGAGGTCAGCACAGGGGGAAACTCTGCCCTCTCAGTGGCAGAGACCAACGAGACGCAACAGTGGCCCGTGTGCGGCAGAGCCGGTGGCCGGGGTGGGTGGCAGGCAGCTGCTTGGTGGCCCAGGTTCACGAAACCAAGACTTCTGCAATAGCTGGGCACTCTCACCGCCAGCGGCGAGAGGCCGTATCTCACCCCACCAGACCATGCTGGTCTGGGAAGGTTCTGCACGTGTTGGACCTGTCCTCTGTCTAATGCCGCGTGGCTTCATCAGGCTGAGGGCTGGCTGCTTCTTTCAGTTAGCTGCTGTATCATGAAGTGATGGCGATGTAAAGAGCAAGAATCGCCCCAGTAATTTCCACAGGCTGCAGCCGAATAGCTCTTATCAACAACAACATCACCTGGTAGCTGCTCTCACGCTTCCTCTTTGGCAGGAATCTGAGTGTCCTCTCCTCGTGTGCTCCAGAGGAGCTTTCTGGAAGAGCGTGGCAGATGGGGAATTTGGGAAGCCCGATCTCCTTTTCTGAAGGTGCGCGTGTGTGTATGGAATCCGTAGGTCCAAGTACTTGCACAGGAGGTGAAAGTGGGGCCATGCCATCACCTTGTGTCCTGCTGGTCCATGGAGGTGGAGCAGGATTTATGCTACTTGCTGCAGCGTGTGAGTCCCTCGTAGGAGTAACTGAGCAGTGGGACTCAGTCCTGCAAGATACGCATTGTTATTTTCTAACCTTCCCTCCAGGACAGGACTTTGTGCGCGCTGAAGATTTCCAGTTTGGTCATGTTTCTTTATGCACAAAGCTCCATGATTTTTGTGTTGGAAAGACTGCTGAAGGTGCATCCATTTCTCCTCCTAAAGGAAAGTAGTAAGTTTTTTCTTTTTTCTTAGAATATGGCTAAAATTTAGAATTAATGCCTCTAAAAACTGTCTTTGAAAAAAGATAAAAGTTTAATTTTTTTGTAGAAAATGTCATTGTGTTGGAAGGGGCAGAACGATTTCCTGTAGTTTTTATTAACCATGATTTGAGTTAAACTAGTTTTGGCAGAAAAGATAGATAATGCAGACCCATTCCTTTGTTTTATTAACTTTTTCCCTGTTTTATGTTATTCTTTTCTAGTGAAACACTAGTAGAAGTAGACAATTAGTCAGGAATTTCCTAAATAGCAATGCAAACTAAAAAGGGGGATTATGAGCTGGAGTTCAGTTTTTCAATCAAAATGGCAGAGATTAAGCAATCTTTTCCTTGTCTTAGGTATATGGCTTGCAGTATGCAGGAATGTCTTTTCATACTATGTCTTTATATATTAGTAGTCAGACTCTGGCCCTGAATGCTGTTATTAAACTCTAGGGTATAAGATGTGGCTCCAACTCTACATAAATAAAAGCAAATATTTTCAACTGAGTACTCGAAATGATGTTGAGGGAGTTTGAGTTCAGGCACAGTGATGTAATTTGACCATTTAAAAAAAAAAAACCTGAAAAAATACATAATTGTACAATAATTACGTAGGGTATGTTTGTGACAGTACTGAAAACGTTTAGAAGCACCTGTTGGATGGGCAATATTTTAGGCAGTTGCATTAACACCAAATGATGATTTGGAGAGTCCTGTTTTGGGTGTTGGCAGTGGCTTTTTGCATTTAAGTGCCTGTGTGTGAGCTTACAAGACAGAGGTCATTTGCAGTCCAACACAAGGATGTATACTTGGGTTGCAAGGTAGAGTTGGAGATAAAATCAGTTGGATAAAAATTGAAGAGAAGACATAATTTTGTTGTTGTGATATTAACTTGCAAGGAAACATTTTTGCTGTAAATTGTACTGTGTAAACTCACATGTGCAGTCTCAGACTGGAGCACCAGCTGTGTCTATCGCTGGAGAGATCTAGTTAACAATGCATGTCAGAGAAAATTATAGCTTAATTTATTCGTACCTCTTAGAATAGCAGAAATAAGGCTGAAATCCATGTGCCTGTAGACAAAAGGTTTTGTCCTAGTTCCTATCCTGTCCAAGGGTGCTATATCACAGTGATAAAATGCCATTGCAATGGACGACAAAGAAAGAGCATATTAAAACATAGTTCCTAATTAAAGTCTGAAATAAGTGTGCAATTCAAGTAGAAATAACTGAGAGCTTGCCAATTAAAGCATGAGCAGCAAGTCCTGTAGCACAAAGATGTTTTCCTGGCTCTGAGCATTTGGGTGGGGGGTTTGAGTTTGGGATTGACTTGATCAAGCCCGGAGAAAGGTGGCCAAAAATCCAGTTAAATTTATATCTTTTAAAATCAGCGTTTAGTTGTGTTTTCTGTCAAGGTTTTTCTTCAGTTAGTGTTTCAGGAGGGAAGACCGGCCAAAAGAAAACAAGGAGTCTCAGATTTAATGTCATATCTTGTAATAGCTATCATTTGGCAGGGCTCTGTTCTGGCGGTGAAGCAGAAGATGAACAGAGCTTCTTCAAGCCAATACAACATTGGGTGAATTTTTACACAGAGAGACATTGCAAAATGGGTTAAAGAGGCAAGCTTGCATGCCAGGCTGGGTGATATTGGGGCATTTCTTGAGCTGGTATTTCTTGACGCAGTTCTGCAAGGCACCACTGGCAAGGCACCACTGCAAAGCACTTGTGCTGGTGATCATCCTATAGTTGAAAAAAAAGAAGTCAAATTACTGGAAGCATGAAAAATACCATATGTGATAGTTTCCTGGCTAGTCTTGGTTTGCCTCAGAAATGCTTTGGTGATGCTATGCTTCCAATAAACACTAGCATAACAAAACACATTCTGTTTTCAGCACTTCTGACCGTGACTCTCCTCTCAAATCTCTAACTCTTTGTTGTCTGGCATCGTGGTTTGGTCTGGCGAAGTGGTTACGGCACGCTGCCAGCGCTTTTCCTCTCTCGCTAAACTGAAGGCTGTATCGACAGCGATGACTAGCAGAGTTGGAAAAACAGGGGTGGCATATCTTGCTCACAGGGGGTTGGTTTTCTTGTTCTTGGATGTCATGGTTCTGGGTGGAAAAATTATAATGACTATGTGGTACTTCTGTTCCCTGTGCTGAATGAAACCAAGAAATGAAGTGCAATGGGAGAATGCAAAAGTCAATATATGTGAGTACTTTGAAAAATCCTGAATAAATGCAGGTCTAACTTAAATCTTCAATGGTTTGCCTTAGGGTATTTTTTGCTGTTTGTACATATCTTTTCCTAGCACAGCACAAACAAAGTTCACCTGGAGAATGGAATTCAAAACGTACTGAAACACATTTTTTTTTTGCCCCTCGTTTTTTCTGAGGCCAGTAGGTGGTTGATTTAGAAAGGGATAAGTATTCTGTGTACTTCCAAACTTTCTCTTATCTTAGAGATAAAGTTATCTAAGTTTTGCTCCACAGAGATGTTTAAAATTAAAAAGCAGATGAGACAGGAGAGCAGAAAAACAACTCCTGGTGAAGTTAGAAATGCTCTCAACAGCATGGTCCAAAGAGAAACAAGGTGCGTTTGCTAAAGGTACCGAAATTGTATATGTGTAGAAGTGTTCAGCCCTTGAAGGAAGAGTCCTAAATACCACCCTGTGATTACTGTGGCACTGCTGGTCCCTTATTCTGGTATCTGTAACCTCTGCAGAGTACTGCTCTGCTCCTACCATTTTACAACCAAGATCGCTAAAGAGCGGAAAGAGGGGAAGTGGGAATATGCCGCCTTTGCAGATAGGAAATGGAGAAGCAGATTAAGCAATTTGGCTGGGAATATTCAGGAAATTTGCTGGCAAATCAGGAAACTGGTTTGGTGCACACTAAACCTCATCATGTCCTCAACCTGAAAAGAACATCCCTCTCTTTCAAGCACATCATTACATAATTACATCTGTTTAGGAACCTAGATTTAATCCTCCTTGTCTGAAAAGACATCCTGAGTTATCTGGAAATTTAGATTATGATTAATTTTAAGAATAGTTAAATGTTAGTGTTTACTCATAGAGCATTATCTGGTGGAGAAGGCATTGGATGTGCACACTGGATGTGGAGGTACAAACGTACAAGTCAAGCAGTTACACTACACTGTGCCCGTCAACTGTTTCTGTTAGGGAACACAGGCTAGAGGGAAACACAAACATGAATATGGATTTATCTTTCAGTTTGGGGCTCTGGAATGTTTCTGTTTTAATAGTGTTCTAATAAAATCAAAACACTGAATCTTTCCCAGCAAAGATATAAATAGAAAGTAGGCACC
This sequence comes from Chionis minor, assembly GCA_013398295.1. NCBI lineage: Eukaryota > Metazoa > Chordata > Aves > Charadriiformes > Chionidae > Chionis > Chionis minor. The sequence goes on from VZSF01002465.1 coordinate 1,160,826, forward strand.
CTCCTTCTTATACAGAAAGACAAACTGCAAAAGGAGATTGTTCGCAAAATGGAAAAAATCCAATAAAAACCACTGACATCTTACTTGTATCTCTGAGCTGCTGCACTTCTGTAACAAGCAGCTGTTACTTCTCCTTCATTCCCCCGTGTAATTGATTTATTCTCATGACTGAGAATGGCACGATGCAGCACGAACAAGACAAACGGCCTTTCTGCACAGTGGCCCCACCGTGCCTCTGATGGGTGAAGCTGGTGGTGATCTTAAAGTCTAGGTGGCCTCAGCAGCTTTGGGCTGTGCAAGCCATACAGCCAGAATCCAGTAGGAGAAATGGCAGGCAGGAACCTCATGATGTTCAATGAAGGGAAGTACAAAGTATTCTTCCCCTGCACCTGGGGAAAAATAGCCCCAGGCACTAGGACTGGCTGGGGGCCGACCAGCTGGGAAACAGCTTTGCAGAAAAGGCCCTATGGCCCCTGGTGGACATAAAGTTGACCGTGAGCCAGCAGAGTGCCCTTGTGGCAAAGGCAGCCAACAGCATTCTGGGCTGCATTAGGGAAAGCATTGCCAGCAGGTCGAGGCAGGGGATCTTTCTGCTCTGCTCAGCACTGGTAAGGCCACACCTGGAGTCCCGTGTCCAGTCCTGAAGTCTCCAGTTCAAGACTTGGATATACTAGAGGGAGCCCAGCAAAGAGCCACAATGATGAAGGGACTGGAGAATTTTACATAAAAAGAGTGGCTGAGAGAGATGGAGGTCTCTCTGACTGGAAGAGACATGGAAGGAGACTCTTCTCCGTGGCGTCCTGTGAAAGGACAAAAGGCAACGGGCACAAGTGAAATACAATAAGAGTACTTAGAAGAAACTTTTTGCTCTGAAGGTGATTGAATGCTGGAAGAGGTTGCCTAGACAAGCTGTGGAGTTTCCATCCTTGGAGACATTTAAAACCTGACTGGACATAGTCCTGAGGGACATGCTCTAGCTGACCATCCTCTGAGCAAGGGGGTTGGACTAAATGACCTCCAGAGGTCCCTTCCAACCTCAACAGTTCTCTGGTTCTGTAAATTATACCCTCATCTTTAGAAGACACAAAATCATATTCTTAATGATACTTGATATTTATAGTGCTACTGAAGCTTGGACTATCTGCCATAGCTATGGCTCCCAAGGAGCTGTCAATACAGGTAGACAAGACTTAGGACCATGAAAAAGAAGGGCAAAGAAACAAAGTGATTTGCTGAAGGCAAGCTGCTAGTCGTATCTTCCTTATTTCTTGCACAGTGCTCTATTCACAAGACCTTCCCCCACGTCCCCCCCCCCCCAAA